>VZUI01049330.1:0-35513 GCA_013401135.1 Cettia cetti | reverse complement strand
AAAAAAAAAAAAAAAAAAAAAAAAAAAGCGAGAGAGAGGAGAGAGAGAGAGAGAGCAATAAACCCCAAGATAAACAAGTGATGCACAATACAATTGATCAACACCTGCTGACTGATGCCCAGCTCACCCCTAAGCAACAATCCTGGTCAATTCCTCACAGGTTCTGCACTGGCCATGGTGTGGAATATCCCTTTAGCCAGTTTGGTCCGCTGTACCAGGTCTGTTCCCTCCCTTCCCGAGATCCTTGTGCAGCTCCTCACTTTCAGAGCATGAGACACTGAAAAGTTCTTGGCTCAGTGCAAACACCACTCAGCAACAGCCAAACCATCAGTGTGTTATCAACATTATTCTCATCCTGAATATAAAATACTGCACTGTAGCAGATACTAGGGAAATGAACTCAATCCCTGCTGAAATCAGACAGTGTCACAATGAATATAGAGGTATAAAAACATACCTTCCAAAACAATTGCAAATACAAAACAAATGCTCAAACACAAATAGAAATATTGCACGATTAAAGGTGCTCTTGTTTTGTTTCATTTGTTTTCCCCTACAGAATATGGTTACAGCACTGTTGCTGTTTTACTTATTACTATTGGATCTATGTTTGGTACAACTCTAATTTTATTTAACTCCTGTCAAGAAACCTATACACTCATTTTACAGCTGTTTGTTGGTTTGGCTGTTGGAACCCTTTCTGGAGATGCATTGCTACATCTTATCCCTCAGGTAAGTAGCAGACATTTTCATGCTTTTAAAATGTTGACACGTGTGTGTGCACACATGCACAGATACAGAGAAAGGTTTCATTTAAACTAATGCTCATCAGTTTATAAATAAAGCTTTCCATGAAATCCCCCCAGCATTCCAATTGCATTTACACTCTCTAGCTCAGAGACAGATTAAAAATAGTAAGTAGAAATCCATGATTGATGAATTCAAAGAAAGAAAGGCTCTTATTTAAAAAAACCCCATGAGGCACATTCTAGATGGGTATTAATTTCTTCCATGAGGCAGATTCTGTAATACATTTTAACAGAAATTGTTCCACGATTGTATGAGGCATCCACAGTCCCCTCCACAGATGGTTCCAGAGAACCAGGCACTATCAGCCTAATTAATCCTGATGCCTAGAACTGTGATAAAATGTGTGGCATGATCTTTTCCTAAATTCATAATCTAAATTTTAAGAACAGGACAACATGCAAAACAACTAAATTTTCCATTGTGTATTCATTTGTTTTTAACAGTCTCCTCTGACTGTTATATGACAGATGTTATAAGCAGACTTCTAGTGGTCACAGAAAGAGAGCTTCTCAAGCTTCACTTAAGATTCTGGTTAAAATTTTCTTGATGCTCAATGCATCATCTCTGGAAGCAAAACTGGGACAGTGGTTTAAGAAGGCAATTCTCACTGAGTGTCAGATAAATGCATTTCTTTCAGCAACATCTTTTAAATGTGAAAGTATTCTCCTTCACCAGTTTTAGGTGATAACGTTAGAGCCCTCACTTTCAGAGCAAAGGAGGGCTGCTGTGCTCTGACACTAGGGAAAAGAAGGAAGCATACCCCCCAAGAGAAATGCCTTTTTGCAATAATTATGCGTTAATTAATTTATGCATTATTTTCGCAGAATCACAGAGTTACGGAATTACAGAATTGTTAGTGTTGGGAGGGATGTCTGGAGATCATCTAGTCCAACCCCCTGCCAAGGCAGGATAACCTAGAGCAGGTTACAAAGGAATACACTGAGGTGTTTTTGAATGTCTCCAGAGAGGGAGAATCCACAACCTCCCTGTGCAGCCCCTGCCAGTGCTCTGCCACCCTCAGTGTAAAGTTCTACTTCATGTTAAGTTGGAACTTCTTGTCTTTTAGTTTATGGCCATTGCTCCTCATCTTGCTGCTGGGCACTGAAAAGAGTCTGGCACCACCCTCCTGGCACCCATCCTTGAGATATTTGTACGGATTAACGAGATCCCTTCTCAGACTTCTCTTCTCTAGACTGCACAGGCCCAGTCGCAGCAGACTCTCCTCATAAGAGAGATGCTCCTGTCCCCTAAAAATCCTTGTGGCCTCTGCTGGACCTTTTCTGTAGCTCCTTATCTATTTTCAATATGAAGTTTGCATATTAAGATAATGCAAGTAATTTTTCTAGAATTTTAACATCAATATATTGAAAACAAAATATACCTCCTATATATAAAGGGTGATTTCAAAAAAACATCCCTGAAAAGAATATTGCTTTCACCACTGAGAGATGAAGAAGTGTAGTTGTGCTCCTAATGATTCATTTCATCCTCTATTATTCAGCTGATTATTTCAAAACACAACTTAACTTTGAAAGAACTGGGAAAATAAAATTCTGAGAATAAAATGAATTAACACATTGGCTTGCTCTAGCAAAATTTAAAACATTACCATTTAATTTTTTTTTTAACTTTATCTCTTATATTTTAGACTCTTGGTTTGCATAAACATGAAGCACAAGACGTAGAACATTTCTATGAGGGAAAAGAATATATTTGGAAACTTTTGGGAATAATTGGAGGAATTCATGGATTTTTTCTGATAGAAAAGTGTTTCTTTCTTTTGGTAACACCTCGTGACCAGGTAAAGCTTTGTACAATTCACCCTTTAAAAAAACTTCTGTACTTTGAGGTTTTGCATTGCACAGAATGTTAAAATGATTATGGAAATTAATTATCATTTCTGTGAGTTAAATGAAGCGTTGGTAATTGCTTTCCAAAGTGCTCCTACCAGATTGACCTTCAGTTTCTATTTTGCTTTGCTCTGTGGATTGTGCTTGCTTCATGAGTGTGTTCCACATATTTATAATTCCAGAAAGGGAACAGTTAATCAAACGTATTCCATAAGCCTGCATTCATGACTCACCGTGGAGCAGGTGAAAAGCGTGTATCCATGTGAAATAGCAGTGACAGTTGTTTGCTCTAGGCTCTGTTTGAAGAGGAGATAGATGCAAGCATAAGATATTTTCAGGAATAATATCTTAAAATTTCCAAATTGTTTTTGATCTCTGTCCCAGGGATGTGAAAATCTAATATGTGTTTGGCAGTCAGTAGGACCCAATCTCATATAAATAAAATCTCTTTGCTGGCTGCCATGTTTACAGTAATTCTACTACTTTTTTTCAGTACAGCCAGAGCCTGAAAACATGATTATGCACAGGGATAGAATGTAGCACAAAATGTGATGGCTCATTGAGTTTCTCAGCATGAGAGACAATCCTAATGTCACTTAAGAAGGATAAACCTTTGCTTGTTCTGTTCTACAGAGTGTGTGAAGACTGGCCTGATTTAGCTAGGCAGCAATGACTCCTTATTCCCACTACCTTTGAGTCAGCCATAAGAATATAATGTGAGATTAATAGAATGAGAGTATTTTGGTGATGGTGATATTTTATTTGCTTGCTAAAAAAAATCCTTTTTGTTACTTGTTTGAGAGAAGGATTTTATCATCATCCCACAAATTTTTAAATGTTTTCTACTGAGAACTGGATAAATCGTCAGTTAATTTTTATATCTATCTCAGCTTCAAATTTGAATTTGATTTTTAAAATAAATTCAGTTTTATCACACCATTGTGATTGTCATTGATTTATCTGATTCACTTTTCAGGGTTTTTAACAAAATAAGCATTAGGAAATGCTGATGCCAGCCGGTGAGCCAGTGATTTTTTTTCAATAGATTTTGTTTGGAAAAAAGTATTCTTAAAACCGCTAAATTTACACAAAAGATTGAGAAATGCTGCACCTGTGTTCATTGGGTTTCAGAACTAATTGCAAAGCATCTTCATTCAGCAGGGCCTTTCTTTAGTTAATGGGCACTGGGGACATTCCCATGATCTTCCAGTGGACTCTGAATTAAATGAACATTCAGGCAGAGGCAAATCTACTTCCACCATACAGTTGGTAGGTTACCAATATGACATACTTCCCTAAATTTATAATCTTCTTTCTCTGTTCCTCAAAAGAAATTAACAAAATTAATGTAATAAATCAGTACTGTTTTTCAGTCTTTATTGATTTGTTGTTTATTACTTGACATGATTGTCAAGAATCGCTAGATTTTGAAGTTTATAATGAGCTTTCACAGAAATATCAAGAACAGATATTTTACAATAACTTTTCTTAAATGTCTGTCAGATTGATATGACAATACACTTCCTGTATTGCTATACATTTTGTTGCTAAAATTCTTGAAGATTTTCTTCCTCCCTTCCTTTTAAACATTGATCATATGTAAAGAAAGACTCTCCCTTGGGAAAAACTACAGAATTTCCTGTAATGAGAATTAAGTGCATACTTAGTGAACAGATTAAATCCTGGACCATTCTTGGGCATTTTTCCACAGATTTGAAGAGTAATGTAAACACTTTGGCTATCTGGGAATGGTGCTTACCTATAAGAAGTTACACACTTTTATACTTGTCTGTGGATAGGATCCAGACAAATAAATCTTTGCAAATTAAATTGAGTAATAAATTTTACCTTGTTTTCTTTTTCTTTCAACGAATCTCTTCAGTTTATATCCAGTATCTCAATGCATAGGTGAACTCCATTTTACTAATGTAGTTGTGATACACAAGAGCCTCATAAGTCACTGCTGATCTCTAAAACACAGTTGGAAAACTCAATAAAAACCAGATCAAACAGAGAAGTGAAGCATGTTTACTATTTTGTGAGACACATCAAAGCTTCCTGTTTATGATAATCAATGAACATGTCATTCCCTTCAGATGCAAGATCCTCCCAAAATTCTATGTAGATCACATTATCCATATGGAATTAGCCTGGCTGAGCTGGTTTGTACAAGAACAGCCAATTTTTCAGAATCATGTGAATAATAATAACACAAACACTGGTTGACAGAGAAAACCTCATAAATCCTTCAGATCAGTAATTAGTCTTGCAGTTTTGACTCACTGTTCAAATAAGTGGTATGTGAATAAATATTATAGAAGTGGAGAAATTACTGGAATTCATATGATTGGCTGCAATCATGGGAATTAGAGACATTTATTTTTCCTTTACAATGTGGAATATGAGAAACAATTATTTTTCCTTCTCTCCTCATGCTTCTGCAGCACATGTCCTTCATTGCAACCAGGCTAAGACCAACCAATAAACATATCCTGTTTTGTAGCCAGTGCACATCTCTTGTACAGTGTGTGGACTGGTGACTGCTCTGTCTAACACAGAGCTCTTATGCTGTTGTTGACTCCACTGGCTGCCATGATAAGTTCTAACACACTTTTTTGTTGGAGGGAAAAAAAAAAAAAAACCCTCAGAAATTAAAATTCAGTCTTTCCAGTTTCAAGAAAACAAGTTTTTTGGCTTTTCTCTCATGAATTTCTAATAATTTCTCCAATCAAAAAGCCAAGATCCAAAGGAGGTAGGGGCAATGATTGCTCATATTCTCCCTTATCTCCCAACAGTTGCAATATCTATTAATTAAATAATAGGGCTGGTGCATAAATTTATCTCTCTAGGATAAGGAAGAAGACACTGTCTCTTTCTTCACTTGAAGCAAAGGTAAATTTCACCATGGACTGTACTCAAGTGCTACTATACCTAGCCAGAGTTGCCTGGTGCTGAGATGAAGCCCTTGCTAAAAGCCAGGACACAAAACACTGGAGGTAGCACCACCCTGAAGAAAACCCCTGTATTTTGAAAGGGGTTCAAACCTATTGATGATCATCTTTTTTAGTCTTGTGTTTTCACAGGGAAACTGAAGAACATGAGTACCTAAAAGAGTCTACCTCTTTTTCCCTAGAAATCCTATGGACACCTTCTCCAGGAAAATCCAGTCATAACAAAATCAAAACATGCAATTTTAATTATAATATCTGTTCTAATCTTGTATTTGGCTCATATTTTTGTGTATTCAAGCAGAAGTGTGGTTTTGTTGGGCTACAACAATGCCTATGAATGTATTTCTTCCTACCTGAATTAGACTTAACTCTCTCTGGGTGAGGCAGATTTCCTTTTCATGTGTTTCTGCAGTACAAATCACACTGCCTGTGGCAAGTAAATTATTCTAATGATATGTGAGCAAACAACCATTGACTATCTTTAATTCAAATAGCTTGAACTTAGTTGATATTTTCCTGTATTTATGGCAGCAGCTGGAAGAGACCCTTAACACTGATCCATTATCTTTGCTTTTAACTAGAGAAGCCCGGAAGATTCTGAACCTGCTGAAGTTTCTCCAGAGAGCAAGGTGATCAGCAAAAAAAGTTAGTATCAATAAAAAGACTAGGCAAGACAGGAAAATTCTTCAGACCTAAGATGGAATTGAGAGTGTGCAGCTGGCTTTGCTCTGTGTTTGCTGTGTGCTACATCACCACATCTGATGGCGCCTGGCTACATAATTTAATCTCTGCTTAAAGACCTTCTCAGCTGCCAACCCTTTAATTGTGAAGTTCATTTACCTTACACTGTCCTTGCTTTAGTATTTGCTGTCTCACTGTTGCAACCTACTTTGCTAAAGCCTTTTCTTAAAGGGAAATAGTAAAAATCTAATGCAAAACCATTTTTTATAATTTTAAACTTTGTTCAGGCTTGCATTTTTGAAGGTTTTGAAACATTTTTGTAGGCTTACTATGCTAATATAATCCTGAATCCTTCTTCTCTCAGTTAAGCAATAGACTTTAAACCAGTAATGATTTATCACAGGTATGGAATTATGGCCCCATGAACTCTCAGTTCAGAGTAATCTGTTTGCTTCTGAGAACTTCAGATAATTCATCTTCTGTGGTTTTTTGCTGCTTAGTAAAAATATGAAAATAGAGTATAAACCAAATTTTGCCTTTAATTGTACTTTCTCACCTTGGTGAATTCAGTAGAGTTGCAGTCATTCAACTGAGGGAATAATATATTAATTGAAATCAGTTTATTTGCTATCATTAACTCCCCTTTATTTTGTGATTTCAAATCTCAAGTCATCAGTTTGATTTATTTAATTGTGTCATTATTTCTTCTAGGCTCTTAATATTCTCTTCTGTTCTTGTGGACTTCATTTCTATTTCTGTAGCATTAGAAATCTGTATTTTCATTTCTTCACTTTCACCTCTCCAGTAGTACACAGTCCAGTGCCAGTTTGAACTACACTGAACTACATAGCTGATCTCTAGATAGTTCTGTTTGCTTCAATCATCATTATCTGCTAAGCACCAACAAATTTCTAGTGATCTAAATGTATTTGTTCCAAATAACTAAATTTGGGATAGCTTATCAGCAACCTTTGTTTAGTTTAATTTTTCCTCATGTCTCAGTCTTACCTCCATAAATGAAACCTTAGTAGGAAGGGGTGGGAGGTTATTTGGGGGGTTTTTTGGGAATACATAATTACAGAAGTTTGTTTCATTACAGTTCTTTTAAACAGCTAAGTGTATAAACATACCTGGGTACCTTGATACTGGGTACCTTGATTTCTTCCCCAAAACTGAATGGAATCTGCAGGTCTAAGAGAGAAACCTGACAACACCAGAACTGCAAAGCTTCACTGTAAATGCCTGCCAAGGAGGACTGCAAAAAGAGTCAATCACCATAGATAGTCAGGGAGTAACTTAGAAAGCAAGAACTTTCTAAAGAAAAAAGATATCTGACTGGCCCTTTTTGCATTTATCCATACTTTTTCTATTAATACCAGAGATGACCAAACAGTGGCATTTTATATTTGTTATACTTAGTGACACTTTACATTGACTAGAAATATTTTTTCTGTGTTAGTCATGGAAACAGTGGAAAGGATCTTTCTGTGGATAAATGTTTGCTTTAAACTCTAAATGAAAAAACTGTAGTATGTTGTTAAGGTCCTGTACCCATTAGTTTTATGAAAATTATAGAATAGAATTTGCTATGATTTCTGATCCCCTATTTAAGCAAAGAAAAAAAAAACAACCCACAAGATTATTGGAGAAGAAAAGGCTTTGTAGACATAGTTAAGGTAATAAGTTAATAGTTCATAGTTTGGAATATAATGCAGTGAGATAATTGCCAGTAACAAAGCTGCTTTAAAATAGGCTGAAAGTAAAGTAAGATAAACATTCAGATTTGTTTATACATGCATCTTCTTAACTTTCTGTCAAGTAAGTTCACAAAGCTTATATCTGTAATTGCTCCACAATGTTAACCTGATCCCTGTGTTATACTAAACCACACTGGAATGAGTTCCAGTAATCATGGTATATCTTCTCCAGCAATCAGATACTCGAACAAAACAGACTAAGAAGACCTCAGGGCAGGCCATGGTTTCATCCTTGCCAGTGCTTATTACAAATCACAAACTTAATGTAACACAGCAATCTATTATTGCTATGTAATTCATGCTCTGCACTATTGATTATAAACTGCCCGTAGTGTTTAGAAAGAACTCTGCAAACTGGGCACATCCACATCCGGCTCTGTAAGCTGGCAGCAAATTCTAACAAGCCTGCCAATTTTTCTGAACCCACAGAGCTCCCAGACAACCAGGGAGGATTTTCTGAATACGGTTGTTAGGTTTTTATGTTCTCTGTGTGTTTTTTATAATAGTCTGAAGACTTCAGTTCTAGCCAGTTTCTGTAAGAAAAATATCTCCCCCATTGGTATCAAATGGTCATCTCTGAGAAACATTACTGGGCTGAAACTTGGTAATAACTGTATTCAGATAGATCGGTGCAGCTTCATGCTTGCTCCTTAGTCTGTCACATTATGTCTGTGTGGGGTCACCAGAAGTCAGAAAAATACATATTTAGGGCCCAAATCATAATCCTGCTCCTTCAGGCATGAAAGCAACCCTTTTCAAAGTGTTCTGTCCATTCCGTGTAGAGGGAGGCTGGATGAATTTCTTGACAAACATTAGGCAGTCCTGACTGTAAGACTGTGGATAAAATTAATGAAAAAAGTACAGGATGGGGCAGCCAATTATGTGTTGCTAAGTTTAGACATTAAACCTATATGGAGCCTTTTTGCTTCTTGAAGAGATAAACTGCTTCCCTGTGAGTCTGTTCAGCATTCCACCCAGCTGTCTCTGCTACAGGCTGGGCAGGGAGACTGTCCCTAATTCCCTAGCTTGATTTCAGTACTTACATCACTAGTAGCACCTTTCCACTCATGTCAGATGTCCTGATGCCATGAACACTCAGTACACTGTTCCACACTAAAACAAGGTCACAGAACAGCATGGGAAAGACAAAAAGCCATCTACACCCATGAGTGGTGCTCCAGATAGGAGTACTATGAGCATAACAGCCATTAATTGATTGGAAAAAATGTTGGATATAAGCAGGCTGTAACCCTGTACTGTAAGTGATAGTCTGAGGCTTGTTGTCTTCCATTTCATCTTTCACTCTAATACAAATGCATAAAAAAAACACCAGACCTTGCAAATATTACTCAGTAGTAGCAGGCTTTCTAGGATTAAAACAATCAGCTGTGTGAGACCAAATATTCATCTTCACTATAGCTCTGCAATTATGTGAGTAATGGTGGAAGAACTCCAAATGGCAACTAGGAAAACTTGTGTGAATTTCATCAAATAAAGAAAGATAAATAGAAAGCCTTAGGATGCTTCATGAGACTGGATTCAAGCCTAATTTTTTGCCTAATAATTGACCCAGTAAGAATAAGGAAGTTATTTCCTGCTATTTGCATCTCATTTTGAATTGTTCTGGAACCTACGTTTTTTGTTTCAAATGTATTGAAGGAAGTGTAAAAACAAGGACAAATCAGATAAACACTTATTCCCTCTGATTATTATGACTTTTTGTAATGCTATATGCGAAGTCACCAAAACCCCCAAATCATTTATAACATAACAAAATAGGCATTATCTGTTTGGGTTAATACTGGGCTTTTTATCTGTTTGGTTTTTTTTTCTTTTTCAAGGTAAAAAAATCAGCTTGTTAGCAATAATGGTTTTGGTGGGTGACAGTCTTCACAATTTTGCTGATGGCTTGGTAATAGGAGCAGCATTCTCATCCTCAACAGAAACAGGTGTGACAACTACTGTTGCTATTTTATGCCACGAAATTCCTCATGAAATGGGTAAGAAATACATGTACGTATTTTTCCTGATTGACTGTGCATTTCCAGGTTTCCCAAAAAGTTATTTCCTGTATGACATTTGTGAGAATTCTTGCTTATACAGTAATGAGTTACAGTGTTACTGTGTGAGACTTTGCCTTTCACAAAAACCAGAGGAGACTTCTGCACTCATTACTGGATGCATTCCCATTTGACCTTCTCCAGATGCAAATGACATCAGGTCAGGAGTGACCTGTTTTTCTTATGTGTACAGACACAAACAATAATAAACTGTAAGCAAGACCCATGTGTGTGTAATGCCATTCCTGACACAATGGGCTATCCAAGAGTTTCAACATGCAGCAGAACTATTTAAGCAAGTATTCCTCTTGCTACCCTCATTCCTGCTGCTAATCAAGAACAATAAGAAAATAAAAGGTGTATGACCTATTTTACTAGTGGGCAGGACAGGAGGATTGCTCTGTTGTATATTGCCCTTGATCGACTTTTTCTGTTAAAACTTCCAGCATGGCTGAAGCTGCTCCTGACATTGTGTTGATGAACGTTTAGAAATTGTGAAGTTTGATACGAGAACTGCAGGTTCTCATTTCTATCATTAAATGACTGAAGATTTCATGTGCTGTGTAGAAAACTCCTCCAAACAAAAAGGTGGGATGGAGAATTGCTGTAAAACTGGTAACTCTTGTTTGCATAACAAAGCAAATTGAAATACTTGACAGTTAAGTCCAAAGACACATTCTTAATTCTGGGGCAGTAGTACCCCAGTGTCAAAGTGACATTTTTACTGTCATGGAGCAAACTTTTTCAAATCTTCTTGTTGTGGCCTGTTACAAAATCTTTTATCTCAGAAGAAAAATCTGTGATCAGATTCTGATGTACAACTCACTCCAATTGAATAGGACTGAAATCAGTGGGATTAAACTCAAACTGGGATCAGACTGGTATGGATTACTCTGACTTGCAGCACCTGTAAAACATCCAAAGGCCACGCTGCACTTATACCCACATGATTTGAACTGGCAAGTTCCCAGTGGAGAGGGATTTAGAAACTCTGGGAAACCATGTGACTTCTCTTTTGCATGTATCCAAGCTGGAATGTCATGAACATAGAGAACTCATAGAAAGCCACTCCTCAGTACTGTATGCTATCTTTAGGAACAGCTAAACGACTCCAAGTCCAAGACTTTTGGTTGTTTCGAGATTTTTCTTTCACACGGGACAAGTTTATATCTAATTCTACAGAATTCTCTGTAATTTGCTATCTTTGTGCATATCTTAATTATTTTCCTTCATACTTTATTACCAAGAGTCTTAAAAAAAACCACTTATGAGCTAAATAATAAATGTTCTTTATCTTTATGCAGGAGATTTTGCTGTGCTGCTAAGTACAGGCCTCCCCACGAAGATTGCAATTTTAATGAATTTTATAAGTGCACTAACAGCATTCTTAGGACTTTATATTGGCCTTTCTCTATCGACTGACCCATCCATTCAAAACTGGATCTTTACTATTACAGCTGGAATGTTCTTGTATTTATCTTTAGCAGAAATGGTGAGAACTTCAGTCTATTTTTATACTTTCCTTATAGCATAGCCACTAGTTAAATGTCAGACAAATGCAAGGGGATGAATTTGGACAGAAAGAGAGCTCATAGGCTTGTTGGGAAGAGGGTCTGAGTTGTCAGAATTGTCTGACCTGTGTGTACAGTGCTTAGAAAAGTAATCTGTTTTTCTTCTGTGTCACTCTCATGCTAGGTGTCATTATAACAAAAAGATACTAAAATAAGAGAAAGGCATAATGGACTTTTAGAGTCTTTTTTAAAAGAAATCTTTTAAAGGCTTTAAACAATGTTTTTTTAGTTATTTAGTAAAACATATATTTGAACCTTCAGGAGTTTTTAAGTTCTTGAAAAAAATGGTTTTTTTTTCTTTTTCTGCCCTTTTCTTTATATATTTTTCACTCGTTTCAATGTAAACTTGCTGTTTCAGAACTAAAATGTAAGATGCTTATCCTGAACACTTTCTTTCTGTCCTAGAGGGGTTTCAATTAGCTCTTAAGCAATAAAAAAACCTTTAGATTACCTCAACTTTTTAATAGTTGCCCAATATTTTTCATATTCCCTGTTCAACAGCAATGATCTGTCTATAGAAAAATAGAGCGTGGAGGTAGAAGATAGGAGGAAGGTCTAAGGACTGAGAAAAACTGTGGAGCAGTCATAGCTCATGCAGATGCCTCAGGCCACATAATTTATTGAAAAATGGATAACTGTCACACTTGTAACAATGCAGAACTTAAATGCCTACCCAGCTTTGTCAGATGGCTCTTTAACCATCATGTTGGTGTAAAGTTTCTTGGAAGCTCCTCCACAAGGTGGAAGGTTTTGAGTGAGTAGATCAAGAGGGAGGAAAAAAAAAGTCTCTTCATAAATTATTACTTTTTATTTCCCAAGGCTGTCTGTGTCTCCCTCATTCATTACCACCTCATGCCTGAGATGCTCTTTACCAGGTTCAGGCATCATTCTTTAAACCTGATATGCCATTCCAGTATTATAATCTATTTAAAATTCTACTTACAGTAATTGATCTTAGACCTTGGGAGTATTTCAATCTATTTTTATTTAGTCTATTTAGTCTATTTTTGCTATTGTAAGTAAACATAAAATTCACCTAAGAGCTTAAGGGGGAACTGCCAAAGGATTGTGGATGTGTCAACAGTCCCGACTGAGGTAGCAAATAACAGAAAAGAACATTGTGTACCAAACTGCAGCTTGTTCTGACAGAGAAGGTTGGAAGTGAGGCTGCCTACTCACTGTGGAGGCATGGCTTTACTAATGGGGCTAAGAATGATGTACACATATTTTTCCTTCAGTGTAGGATCGGCATCCGTCAGGGATCCACAAGCTCCTAGAACAATACCATGTTTTTCCCTGAGTCTTTAAAGCAATGTGCCAGCTGTAAATCCCAAGAGAAAATACAGTTGCAGGCAGAGACAAGGACATGTTTTCCCTTGTTCTCAGCTTGTCATCATAATCTTGGTCTAGATGTGAAGGGAAGAAAGAAGGGAGAGAGAGGGGATGACCATATTTCTCTCAAACCCTTTTATTAATAAGACTCTAATCAGGCTTTCTCTGCATTTTGTCAAAAGAACTGCCGTTGGGTGGCTCACCTTTTTGTCAGTGTCAAATACCACAGGAATTATTTTATTTTAAAAAGTATTTATTTAGTACTGCAGGCATCTATAGATGTGAAAAGTTTTGAATGTTTGTATACTACATCTCAAGAGAAAATGATACATCTCCAGAGCAAATGAGCCATTCTTTATACATTTTTCTACTTTCTGCACAGAAATAGGTTCTATTCTGCTGTACTCTCATCTACAAACAACTGTGCTCCTGCCAATGGTCTACAAACACTTAACAGGACACAAAGTTTGACTGTAGTGTCAGTACTTGTTTTATGGGCTTTCACATATTCATGTGCTTGTCAGAATAGCACTTAAATAAAACTGAACAGCCTCACTGGTTTCTGCACTGAGGAACATTAAGGGGTGTGAGTGGAGGTCTGTTGACAGAACAGCACTGCCACCACAGTAAGACTGCCACCACAGACAAAGCAGCACAAATATACTTCTGTGGTTAATTAAAGGTTTTTCATTTCTAAAAATGGGATTTTAACTCCATTAGCAAGCTGAGTAGACTAATAATTTCACAAACTGAATAAGGAACAAAAGATAAAATCACTTATATCCATCATTTTTCACCAAGAAATTATGTAAAACTGAAGTTTACTCTGACTAATTTAAAAAATGTTTTCAATTTTGAAGATGAAGGAGTAGTTTTTAAAGTGATTTATTGGACTGTTGCAGTGCAGCAGCCATGTTCTCAGCTTGGTAAGAGCTCTTTTTTAGCCAGTACATGCCTGAGAGCCTCTCATGCCTTCTTTCACTTCTTTCAGCGTGCTGCTTCCTATTTCTTCTTATCTTTTGTGCACTCTTGATAACAAGAGCTGGAGTGGAACAGAGCAGTCCCTTGATTAGCAGTACCTCTTTTGCCTCTGACAGACTTGAAGCATTAACAAGTGTGATCCAACCTCTTGGATGTGGTGCTGTGTTCCCTTCATTTGCAGTTTGCTTCTGCCACTTGAATAGGTTTATCCTTCTTAAACAACAAGTTTCTCTCTGCTATACCACATGCTTTTTTGTTCAGAGAGTGTTGGGTGACCCTAGCTGTGACAGAAGCCCTTTAATTTAACAGCTAAGCAGGGATATCACACTAGGTATGGCTATAGAAATGGTTTGTTTGGTTACATGTGCATAGGTGAGATGGAGGGAGCAGACATCAGCATTGAACATGGGAAAGGTACTACTTGCTAAGAATTCCTTTTGAAAACTCTCTCAGGAATCTACTGTGCATGTGTGTAGCTCCTAAATTGTCACTGACAGCAATTAATAAATTGTCACTGACAGCAATGAAAATTCAATTTTGCAGTGGGAGAAGAAAATTTTCCTGTCTGGAGAACTTTTCACTCAGGCACTGGAGATGAGGAAAAGATAGACTGATTATAAGGATAAATAAGAAATACTAAACATCTGGCCTGGAACCCTGGGTTCAGGTCTTAATTAACAGTTTTTTACTTATATACATGAGAAACTCTGTTTGCTCTGAGCACTTAAAACTGTCAGTTCAGATTTTGATTTGCATCAGAACTTCGAGGTGTTTACATTTTCTCTAGGTTAAAAGTTTCTGCTTATCTTTAAACATTGATCAACTATAACTACATAAGTTTCTGTACTGTAACTTAAACCAATGCCTGGTTGTAAGGAAGATCCAGGGCACTTGGGTTTCCCTGTTTTTTTCAGGCAAAACTTTAAAGTGGAGGCAGATTTTTCAGCACAGTTTTGCTTTGGGCTCATGCCAACTTTCAGAGAAAGAAGAATGCAGAAGAAACAGCCCCAGAGACCCCCCTCTGAGAGAGGGAAGGACCAGCATAGCAAACACTCCCCTTAACCTCCTTGGTCAGCACCACTCCACTGTCTCCCAGTGGCTGCTGCTGTTACAGCTACTGTGAAGAGCCTCCAAAGGGCACAGGAACTCAGTAGTTTTATTCAAGCACAGAAAAAAACACACAACCAAAACCAGAGGTCAGCACCAGACTATTGCTCTGTATTTATTTCCAGAGTTGATGTGGCAGTATTAGCAGTTGTCAGTGTTTCCTCTGAATAAAGCAGAAATATTAAGAGAACTTGAGCCTGAGGCATCATTTTTGCAAGCTCTGTTTAGACACATATTTAGTTTAAACCTTTGATAAAATAGACTATGTAGAGTGAAAGGTCAATGCAAGTAGGTTTTATTATGATTATGAACAAGTGTTGCTCCATTACATGATTTGAAACTCACAGAGAAAAACACTAAACAGGAATTTTTTCAAGCATATTTTAAAAATCCTGTTTTCTACTTGTACATTTACTAAAGCCCAAGTAAATAGGAGTGTTGCCAGTTATATCTGAAAAAGCATGATGGATCCTATATATAGCACTGAAGCAAAAAATACTCCAACTACTTTATTCCCACAAAAGGAAATCATTAATTTAATCACTAATTTTACTAAATAAACATTTCCTTGCAGATAGCTGTATACAATTACTACAAAACATTGAGAAGTTAACAAATTTCAGAATCTTGTTTGTAATTCTTGTCAGTGCTAGTAAAAGGACCAAAGTGGGTAGAATTTGATTAATTTAAATATTTCACGGTCAAGATCAGCTTTGTCAAAATGTACAGAAAATGCTACACATGAATAACTATAGTCAGAAGCTCAGCAATTTGAAAGTTGCTTTTTTTTTTTCAATGAAGTTTGCCTTGTTTTCCCATAACTTTTGTTTCCCACAGATGAATGTATCTGGCTCTCATTCTGCTGTCTTATTCTTTTTTTAGCTTCCTGAAATGACTCATATTCAGACACGGCGACCCTGGTTGATGTTTCTCCTACAGAACCTTGGATTACTATTAGGCTGGCTTTGCCTCTTGCTTTTGGCTGTATTTGAACAGAAAATTAAAATATAAGTTTTCTGTTGGAAATCTCAAACTACCACTTATGAGAGTGGATAGCATTATTCACAATTTTGTCATGTCTGCCATAGTGATATGTAAATTAAGTTGCTGGGATTTTATATCTGAACAGTAGATAACTATTTTACTTTATTAACTTATTGTTCAGATTTTTGTAATTATTTTTTGTAAAAAATGAATGTTTAGAATTATGTTTTATTTGTTACTGAGTTTACCAGATCCCATGCTCAAACTCACAGGAGCTTTTAATTAGTTTTTATTGAGACTGTTCTAGTTGAATGCTCTAAGTGGTGTCTGCCAGTCTGACTGAAGAAAAGAATAAAACACTTTTATATGCAATAATTAAAGTGGACTAACCATAGTTGAATAATTTGAATATGGATTTTTTTTTCCTTTTAGTACAAAGAATTATTTATTTAAATCTGAAAAGCATAACAAAGCTAAACTGCTAAATGGCATAAAGCAATCTCATAAAGTCTGCACTTTCTACTTTGTCAACATAAAGATTCTCATCAGTTGTGTCTTACTGGTTCACTGTGGCAGGAAAAAATGACAAGTTTAAATGTTGAAGTTTATGATACAGAAATTGGGACCTCTTTTCTGACTGTAATTCAGTTTCTCATATGTGTGATGGAACCTCTGATAGTCAAGCACTGAACTAACCACCTTTTGCATTATCTCACCTCTGGTGGTTGCTTATAGCAACTGCTTATGAAGGATTATTAAAAATGTATTTAAATTGCTTTTCTCTGATATCCCTTCCAGGCTCCTCAAATGAAAGGATTTCTTGAGCCAAATGTTGCTTCTGAGACATCACATTCAATAAACACTTGCCTTCCTGTCAGCAATTAGCTTAATCACAGATATGTGATGTGCATTGTGGAAAGAGCTTTTTCAATTGTCCAGAGTGCATGTAGCCTCACTGCAACTCCTCCCATTCTAAGTGATTTTTGTGTGATTAATCTGCTTGATTTCAAGGTAATTCTGCCTAAGTTGAGGTGATTAATTTAATTAAGTTTTGCAGAACCGGGTCTGAAACAAATATACAAATTCTGCCCTGATTCTGCTGTGCTGAGCAGCTTCCAGAAGGTATTGAGCAACACTCAGCTGTGTAACTTCAGCTCCTTACATGCTCTCAGTTTCTGGAGCAAGGACTTCTCCCCTACCTTATTTATATTTTAGTGTGAGAACTAAATTATGTTCTTTCTTTCTCCTCTGATGAGCTGTGGAAATAGGTTGCTCTGATGAGCAAGTTACAGAACAGATGTAAGCAACTTAAAGTTTTCTTTTCTTTGTCTAAACTTTGTCTTAAAATATCTCTATGTTATGATGCAACATGACTATCTCCCAAAGTGTCCTGTGTTTATTTGATAGCTCCTAGTGAAGGCACAATTATTCTCACATTGCAGAGGGGAACAGTCTACTCTCCTACAGCAGACTGTCAGACGTGTTCGTTCTCAAAAGCTTCATATTAACTTAGCAAAATACAAAGTGAAAAAAAATACCGAATTTCAGTGTTTATGGTAGTCCACGCTCATGGGCTTGTGAACCCTTAGTTGACCACTGACTAACTCTCAAGGAAAGAAAAACAACTTAAAGATAATTTTAAAAGTAGATATGGATTCATTTTCAGTGCCTCATTTAGTTATGAGAATCCGTAGCAAATACCCCAGTGCAAATCTAGACCAACTTAGACATGTACATACCTTCAGAAACCTTGTCCCAAACAATTCATCCAAGGCAACACAGGAAGTCTCTATTTGACAGGGGAGTGAACTGAGCCCAAAGTACAATCCTAGCTTCTCTTATTTAGGTGTTCAAATATTACAATTGTTTTTTATGTTGATGTAACTTTGAAAGGTGAATTGAGAAGCCATGTCTAATGCTTCTGTTATCAAAATTTACATTTTTTCCCAGAGCTTGTGCTTGATTTTAATAAGGAAATATTTTTCAAAAGAGGTTTCCTCAGTATTTCATCTGTCTGTGTTGGCACTGAGTCACTTCATGACCTTCAGCTGTGACAGTCAATTCAAGCAATAGCAGGGCATCACTGGACGTAAGCAAAATCTATTCTTGCATCAGATGGTGCAAATGAATATTGGAAACATTCATTATTTCAAAGAGAAGAGTTACCATAATTTGAAGGCTTATGTGCGCCTAATGTTTGCTTCCACGGAAAGCAAGATTACCAATATGATCATGTTTTGGTAATGTTATTGTATTCTGAAATATCTGTCTGCTATTTATTAATGTGGCTGAAAGAGGACAAGTAATTTCTGGCAGTGTGTACTTTAAAGTTGCATGTGAGCATGGGTTCCCATCCAGATATGTTCTGTGAATGTTTCATATCCATACCTATTAAGAAAATGTCATCTTTTGGCTATATAAGCTTATTGGGCATCTTGATCACATTTAACAACCAAATGTACTTACACAGCTTCCACCAGAGGCACAGATATGTTGGTCAGAAAGCCAGTTTACTCTTTATTTCTGCCACAGAGCTCTTTGGCTTTTGTGGTATTTGTCAGTGAGTGAATAGTTCTATGACCATTTTCCCCTGGTGTCAAACCTGAACACCTGAAGTCTCACCAGCATATGAAAGTTTGAATTCCTGTGGCACAGAGAGAATTTATCTCACTACTTAAGGGTTGTGCTTCTGCTGTAAATCTCTTTACATTAGTGTCTTTAAAAAGATACTGAAGCTGGAGTATTACCACACGTAAATCAACACCTCTAGCCTTACAGAGGGCTGAAAACTGTTCTTATAGATCATTGAAACAGAAACTTAGAGTAAGTTTTACACCAAAGAGATTTATCTGTTGAATTCATCATTTTAGTCAATGTTCTATAAAAATTCCAAGAAAAATAATCGAATATGTTTTTGTGTCCTTACAAAAGAGAAGATTCTGCACAAGTGCTCTTATGATGCATTCTCCTTTAGATTGTTTTAAATCTGTAGAGTTTGTTCATAGAGATTTGAAACAGACCTGTTTTTAAAGCCAGGTACATCTTTCTGTTGCTTCAGACAGAGAGCATAATAAGCCAATATTTTCATTGAGTCAAATCCTGAGTAAGGACTGCAGACCTTCATCACTTGCAGCCCTTAAATCAGGACTAGGTTTCTCTGCAAGAGGTATGCAATTACTCAAACAGATGTTATGTGCTTGATGGAGAGATTACTTGGTGAGGTTTTACAGCCAGTCAGGCAGCTCTAACTAGATAATCATAATGTTCCTTTGAAACTTTAAATACATGAATCTATAGATAAAGCAATTTTCCTGGAAGAAGCTGTTTAGTATTTCTCCCTTTCATCTATTCTTGGTTTTCAGGCACTTTTAAGATGAAATGATCTTGCTCTACTACATAGAAAACTAGAGAGAAAAGGAAAGGTTGAAAGAATTTGTTTGCTACAGTATTTTTTCTTGGAAGTGAGATGGCAGAGGGCCTCATAAAGAATACTTCCAATTCCAAACTACCAGGCTCCTGAGAGCTGACCTTGTACCTCTATTTTCTGTATATGTTACACATTATCCAGTGACTCCTAAGATAAATAGTTCCTTCTCTGCAGTCAGTTTAGTAATGCCCTCAAGTTTCTGGAGCTCATCTGTATGTTTTAAATACTGCCATCTATTCTTTACTGTATTTTATGCTTTAAACATTAATGTGGCATTTTCTCCAGAGACAGAAAAATACCTTTTCCATATAAGAAAACATAGATAGCTTTGGTATTTACCCTTGAATTGTTTTTCTGTCACCCTGCCATTGCACTTGAGAAAGCAAAATATCATCGTAACAGTTTTAAACAGGTTCATATCCGTCTGATGTATGGATTAGGGCTGCAATCTTATCAATGTTCTTAGCTTTTCTTTCTTTACTGTAACCTTTTGTCAAGCCTTCCTCTCATTTTAAAAATAAGCTGCCTTCTCTTGTGAGTGTAGCTGTAGGAATGTGACTACAGAAAATACAGGCAGTAGTTGCACAATGGCTTTAATCAAAACAAAAAGTCCTGCAATTTATTTTACTAGACCCACCTACATTCCCTTCTCCCCAAAAGAACAAAAAATCCGCACACGGAGCTGTTGCTCTGGGTCACGTAGGGGAATGTAAGAATCGCCTCTTTCCTTTTATGTCCCTGATAAGAGGACCAAGCACAACGGGAGACCCTGCACAGCCGCTCCGAGGTCCCTGCCGAGGCGCGGCCGGAGCAGCGGCCCGGGCAGGGCTGCAGGGAGCGCGGAGGGCCGGGGCAGGGGACTCCCGGGGGAGCCGCAGGGTGGCACTTGGGCGCTTGAGCGGGAAGATCCAAGGGTTTATTTACAGCTGTCTCCTCACCCTGCAGCCGCTCACACTGCAGGGCGCCTCGGTGCGTGTTGCCTGCTTTGCAAGTGAAAAGTACCGTGGAGGCGGTGCGGCCGATACGCGGGGCAAGAGTGAGTGCGGGCTCCCGCGGGGCAAGAACCCCAGCGGCCCAGCAGCGAGGATTCCCAGGGATTCCCGGGGAGGTCCGTGCCCACGCTACAGCTGCAGGGAACACAAACGGAGAGAGACGCGGCCGTCTCCCCTTGCCTGGCTCTCCGCTCTGACATTGCCAGAGAGCATTAAGCACAGGATTACCTGGCAACCTAAATCCGCCTAGCAACCCCTTACACACCGGCCCAAGATAATGCCGACCAGCTCTACCGCGTGCTATAGGTGTGTCCATATGTGACATCGTGTCATTCCACTGCAGCGGGCTGGGGAACCCTCCTCCTTTTCCCAGGAGCCGGAAGGACCTAATTTGACCCATCCGAGAGAGGTGACAAGAGATATGCATAGGGGAATAGACTGGTCAATTATTATGGCATATTCCAGTCTTGATTTTAGATCACACTGAATTGTCCTCCAGGGTCTCTCACGCTGCAGGGAGGGCAGCAGGACACTGCTCTGTTGGGAACTGCCCAGGCTGTCCTTGGCAGGCAGGGTACACAGTGGGTGAACAGCAGCCATAGCTCAGGCCTGGCAAGTGTTTCAGAGTATCCCAGGTCTCCCTGTGTTCCTGGTGTATATCCACCAGCACATCACCTCAGCAAAGCTCTTTTAATTTTTCTGGTAAGGACTTTCTAGTGTTTGTCCTTCCACCTGCTATGCAAATACCGTAAGCCATATGATATAGGCTGTTAGCTGTTCTTGTCCACCACCCATGGAGATTGTTTTGGACAGGTTTTTGTGTTGCCAGAGTTTATTTCTTCAGAAAGAAAAGCAGAATGTTGTAGAATTAACTGAGAATCACACAAAAGGAGATATTATTATACACACAGTGGTACCAGTAGTGCAACTTATTTTTGGAGAGACACTGCTGTGAGTACTGAGTACAAACACAAGTCATCTTTTGATTCTACACAGAAGTGTGTTGGTGTTGTCTTGGTGGTCTTGCATGGTTTTATCACTAACAACTGGTAGAGTGCTCAAGTTTCAGGACTCCAAATGCCACCTACATATAGGAATATGCAAGGGATAGTATGAGCTCTGGAGCAAGAGTACACCTACTTTTTGACTGTCATCCCAATTCAGAAGGAGATGGATATTGAATTTAAGTATAGAACCTAATGCCAGCTATATGCACGGTACAGTGACTCAGGAGCAGGTAGCTGTAATTATCAGCAAGTTTAGAAAGTTGTGAATGGGCAATATTCATCTGGTGGTTCAGTATGCCTAGGAGAGCACAGCAGCATTCAGGAAACATCCATGCAGCGCTATAGCCATGAAGGAAATTCTTTTCCCAGGTGCTATGCAGATGAGAAGCCCTATGCATGTTAAAAACATTCTGTTACACTCCAGGACATCACTTATGATAATTTTTTGCACAAGGTTTCAGAGAAAAAGATAAAATGGACAATAAGGTCTCTTCTGTATTATGGTAAAAAACTGAATGCAAGTGGCAGCGCACTGTAAATTGCACGATTCCTCATCTTGCACACATGCAAAGCATATCCCTTTTCACGTTGAGACAAACAGGGCAAAACTGATACAGAACAGGAAACCCAGAGCAAGGAACTGTGCAAGAGGAAGTTCTCATAGGTGTGTAAGTTGTATAGGTGTAAATGGCAAAACAAACAACAAATACATAAAGAATTACTCTCTCCTCATTGCAGTACCTTCTCATTGACAAACACAAACCCCACACAATTCTCTCAAATATTATGGAATATTATCTCTCAAATATTATCTCTCAAATATTTCCTCGATATGCAGGAAAATATATAGGTGGGTAAGACGTCAAGTTTTAGCACTGGAAATAGTTCACGTATTACAAAATAGATGACTTTTAATAACTCTTAGTTTTGACACAGGCATTGAAAATATGATCTATATGTTCATAGGCATGTGGTTTGGAAAATACATATACATCACTGATGAAATAATTGAAATTTTTGTGCACAGGATGTAAATTCCATCTCAAGTAACGAGAGGCAAAAAACTTATGAGAGCATAGTCCATTTTTTAATTTCCTACTATCATGAAACCTAGTTTTCAAATTGGCTTTTTGTACTTGCAATTAGCAAGAATATGCCATTTGTCTAGACAATAGAGTAGCTGACTATCTGATGTTTCTGGCATTATTAGGGAAGACTAAGAAAACACATGACTATTTGTAAATTCCTTTCTAGCAGGTCATATTTTAATTCACCACCAAAATTCTTAGGTTGGAGTGCACACAATTACCTCTTCATTCTTGACTGTGATTCCTGCTCATGGAACTGTGTTTTCTAGAAGTAATTAAAATGTATTTCACTTGAGTGAAGTGGCTTTTTCTGTTTCCTTTATCTTCTGTCACTTAATTTCTCCCACCAATATAATTCCTGTTATGTGCTAAGTTTCAGTTTTGGGGGAGAAAACCTGATTTTTAGAGACATTTCATTACTATAGTGTGTGCTGGATCATGGGCAAGAGAGACTTCAGAAAGGATGGTTTGTATTCTAAGGAAGCATTAATGGAGGAAGAGATTCCTACCTTTTTTATTTGGCTTGTTGCTTGAGGTTTTTTAACTTGTCTGTTTTATTTTGTTATTAGAGAGTGTACTCCAGCTTTAAAAGAAAAATAAAAAAAGGAACAACTGAACCCCCAACAAAATATTTAAATGTCAAGGTGCAAATACCAACACTGGTATTCACCAGTTCAGATTTGACTGCAAGTGATCAGATCTTCTGCACATCTGCAATCACTCTTTTAAAGCTATTGCTTCCCAGCTGAGACATATTAACTGACCCTGGGCATGTGCATAATGTTTTGAAAATTCTCAGTAAAACAATTGCTAACCACTTTCATTTCTACAGCCTACTAGTATTACAGATGAAGACACAGAAAAACAGTTTCTAATAATAGATAAATATTGGATTTATGCAATATAAACTGAAAATTGCTGATGACCTGAAGTAGATATGTACTTGCAATACACTCTTGCAGTCTATAGTTCTGGTGTGAATGTAAACCATAGCAATAGCAAGAGTTGCTTTCCAGCATCTCATATTGATTTCAAGTAAGAAATATTTCATACTTTTTTCCTTCAGAATTCACAACACAAAGGGTATCTCAGACATTAAGAACAACCTTCAGGTCCCTGGCTTTCTCATGAATAGCGTTTTTCTATGTTCAAAATGGCTATTTGAATAGTAGAAATGCCCTTTCCTGTCTTCTGCACTTTTGACCTATTTATTTTAGAAATAGTCACTTTTTACAAAGAATTGCCAAGCTTGATCCCCAGGGAAATTGATGGAAACATGGTTAGACACACAAAGTTTTGGCAGAAGAGACATTTACACTCCCTATAATCATGGTTACAAAATAGCATCAGGTGTCAGACTCAAGACTTTACTCTCTGACGCTCTTAAAATCAGTGAGACTTTGCAACATGTAAAAAACGAATCACTTCTGAATTCTCAGGCTTTTTGTTTTATATTGGAAAAATTTTACTAAAAGCATTAATTTCTGCTGGTGCTGTTTTAAATTAAAGACAACATGGGCTTTTGGATTCTTTATGACAAAACTCCCAAGTCTGCACAATGCCTCTGTTACTGAGATCTACATGATAAGGAGATCATCTGAAATACAGCTGGCAACCAGCACTGTTTCTCAAGTACTGAAAGTTCCTGGGCAGTATGTTTGATAAAAAACACATTGCGTGTTCATTTATCCCCTATGTCAATTTAAAATGTAAGATATAAACATCTCTACTACAGCCCAACTCAAACGCCCTGTATCTGGTTTACATCCTTCAGTCACTGCAAGGACACTTCATTAGCTAATCCATTGTGGAACTGATTTTTAACAAAATAAAAGCAAATTCAATTTGTGAAGTTTAACCAGATCATGCAACACCCTTCCAGTAAGTCTACCACCACAGTTATAGCTGCCTTGTGTTATTATTTTCTGGTGACAGATAGGCTGCTGCAAATACTTCTACCATAATTAATCAGCTCCAGGGGAAAAAAAAAACAAAAAGGAAAAAAAGGTTGAAAGTAAACTTCTAAATTACTTGGTATTGCACCTTACAGTGTGAATGAGTCCTTGGAGTTTTGAGGTCTATGAATGTAAGACAAATAAGGCAAAACAATTTCCCATGCAGTTCAGGGAAGAAGCAGTGTTTGATACGTCTGTGATGCCAGATAATAATCATCAATAGTAATGTAACAGTTTTGGCACTAGTCTGCTTGTCTTTAACTCTGCCTGTTGGCTACATTTACTATTCTCACCCTAATTATACTGTGTTCCATATTACCTACTTAAATGAGAGAATAATCAATCAAGCTCTCTCAGGGAAAATCTAATGAAGAAGAGAGCTTCTTCACAAATGAGATTTTTTCCATGTCTTGTCTCTTACATTACCTCATCATCTGGATTCAGCAGAATGGTAAGGAAATTGAAAGAATTTCTACTAGAGTTCAATAGAAAGCTCGGAACATGGAGATTTCCAACCAGTTTTGAGCAGCATCTTTGGGTGCTTCAGGCAACCCCTAGGGCTTGGTAAGTTTGTCAATTTGTCTATCAGTAGTTAGATGCAGCAAAAGAAACTTCCTTAGCTCTGTGGTCCTATCTTTACACATGACTTTGTAAACGAGCACAAGGGCAGTAGGACAGAAAAGAATTGTCAGTGAAAAGCCCCAAATATCTGCAAGAAGCTACCTGTTTCCAGGTATGGCTAATGCAAAAGGTAGCAATATATATTAATCCTACCTTTTTCTCTAGGGCCTTTGAGATAGCAGGAATAGACCAGTCTGGATATAGAGAATTGGATGTAATCCTGTCCTGATAGACAGGTTTTCTATCAAAGATCTGCATCTGATCACTCCTCTCTGTTAGAGACTGTTTGAAGGAGGCTGTTGTGCCATGTTGTATGAAATGTAATTGCAGAAGAGAATAGTCAAAAACTAGTTAGCCCCATTTCCAGACACTGCTTGTGCATTTTCTCCAGGGCCTACTGTTCCTTGGAGCAAACATTAGAATCCCCAAGTGATAAATTTGTCACCAGGCTGAAGAGTAACAGCCAAAGAAGAGCTGAGGTGGGCAAACACCTCTGGTGATTCTCTAGCCCAACCACCCTAGCTCAGAGCAGGCTCAGCTAGACAGTTTCCCGCAGTCATGTCCAGCTAAGAGTTGAGAATCTCCAAGGGTGGAGACTGCACAACCTCTCTGGGCAGCCTGTGCCAGCCCCCAGTCAGGCTGTTTCAATTTGTGCATTTCAGCTCTTGTCCTGTCACTAAACACCACTGAGAAGAGTCTGCCTCAATCTTCTGCACAGCAGTTTCACCTCAAGTATCCATACTCATGGATAGGATGCCCCAAAGCCTTCTCTTCCTGAGGCTGGACAGTCCCAGCCCTCTCAGCTTCTCCTCATGCAGCAAATGCTACAAAGCACTTAAGCATCTTTGTAAAACTTTGCTGGCCCTGTATTTCCATGTGTTTCTTGTCTTGGGAAGTCCAGCACTGGGCCCAGCACTCCAGATAAGTCTCATCAGGTCTGAGTAGAGAGGCAATGCTGGCAGTGCTGACAGACAAGCTGGACATGAGCCAGCAACCTGCCCTTACAGCACAAAAGGGCTAAAGTCTCCTCTGCAAAGCTGATTTCCAGCTTGATCCCGGCCTGTACTGGTGTGTGGGGTTATTCCTCCCCAGGGACAGGACTTGGCATTTTGACTTTCTGAACCTGGTGAACGAAAGTCCTGTTTGCCAATTTCTTCAGCTCATCAAGATGCCTCTCAATGGCAGCACAACCCCCAGTTCTATACCACCTGCAGATCACATTTGTTCTCTTTTTTTCCTCCAACCTACTACCTTAAATTAATTCCTGTGGTGTTCTGAAAAGAATAGAGGAGAGTCATGCCTCAGTGCTGCCAGTAAGTCTGATGTAAGCACAGTCCTTTGGGGAGTAGGAGACAGGGATCTCAAGCTGCTCCTGATGAAAGCAACAAGGCAATATCCCCAGCAACGTTCTTCACACATTAGATATCCTGCCTAAGAATAGGGATCTGTGTTTTTCTCTCAACCATCTCTGGAAAGGCAGGGATCATACATTTGGTCACAGGACAGTTCACAGATTAGGCAATTTTGAAACATGTCTTGGTTACGCCCTAGAAAATTTTTAATTTCTAGGTCTTTAATCCTTGAGAGATAACATTCTGAATTGCTCAGACTGTAACAGAAGCTGAATTTAGGGAGCTTACCAATCAAATGGAGTTACTTAACAAGTTTATGTAACTCTAAAAATTATTCATATATTGCAACTTTACCCCGATTTTGTTCTTTCCATCCAGCCTTACTGAGTTCCAGGAGTGTACAATATTCTCTGTCAAATTACTGCTACAGACTCTAGAGATGGGAAAAGAATGAGATGAGACAGACATTGCAGTTATTTTATTCTAACACTCCCAGACAGTCCACATCCCTGAAAATTAGTATAATTTGTACTGTACAAAACCCACTAGAGCTACAGATTTATGTTAAAAGTTTAAACAACTAAGCATTTTTGAAAAAAAACCCGTGCAAACTCTACTTACTACCATCTTCATTTCTGCAAGAGCTATGTCGATATGTGAAGTACTCAAACATTGTCTCATTAAAAAGCTTGTTTGAAAATCTGAAATTCAAAGAATGATGTTTTATTTTCATATGTTAACAGTTTACTTGCTATCAATAAACTCCTTCAGCTTCCTGCACTGCACAGATCTGACTGTACTTTCCATGCTTTTGTTAATGCCAAAATGTGCCCATCAGATAAAGTTTTCTATTTAGATAGCACTTCTTGTCTTTCCAAAGCTGTTCATAAGTCTACAACACAGGCTTTAAAATGCAAAGTTTGTAAGATGTCTCTTTAGCTGAGTGAATGTGTCCTCAGTTAAAGCAACAGCTCCTTACACTTCAGAGATTGCCTTAGGAGAAACCAGGAAGAAATTAAAGGTAAATGTGAGCAAACTACAAAAAAAAACTGAATATATTTCAAAGGTGATCT
This sequence comes from Cettia cetti, assembly GCA_013401135.1. Taxonomy (NCBI): domain Eukaryota; kingdom Metazoa; phylum Chordata; class Aves; order Passeriformes; family Sylviidae; genus Cettia; species Cettia cetti. The sequence continues at coordinate 7,914 of VZUI01049330.1, read as the reverse complement.
CAGTGAATTTATTTAAATAAAAAAAATTTATAAATCACAAATTCTTTAATTAAAACAGTTCTCAGAGCCCCTTAAAGAATCACTGTAGGAAGCAGTTCATTCTGAATATCAATTGCTTATTTCTTGCTACCAAAAAATTATCAGTACTTATAGTTGCCAGTGTGGAAACTTGCACAATACTTCCTCTCTAGAAAATAAAAATTAAATCTTTGGAAGTTCACAATTACACACGTCTGTGCTGTTTGACTTTCTTTTACTACTTTGATCACATGCTTTCTCAAAGGTTTTTCAGGCAATTACAATTAGCTGGCATTCACAAAGGTGCTACAAGATAGAGTGGAGGCTATTCAGCAGGCTTATTGCAGCAATATTTGCTCCTATTTCAACCTGGTTTTCAGACTACTATGCAAAAAGGGCTATGCAATAGCTGTCAGTGTTGGAAATCCTCTGAAGAACAATAATCTTACAAATTTAGTGAACTGCAATAAACCAACTTCATCAAGTTTTAATACTTGATAGAAGCCCAGAGCACTGCAACAATCAATCTAGAAAAATCTGATCTCCTCTCTAGAGTGACTTAGCTGGCAATTCTCAGAGAACCTGACCTAATTTGAGCTACTCTTCTTGCACCCGTGCTAATGTGAAATGTGACAAGAGCACTGAAAAACTATTCCTGAAAAAATCTCAGGGGGAAAGTGTGGCTGGTGCGTGTATCCTACCTCATTCCCCCAGCCGGCAGCGCTACAAACTGAGCTGTCTTAGCTGAAACTCAAATGACTCATCATTTAAAGACAATTGTGATTTAAAGCATGCTTCTATAATAGCTGGAAATACTCCCTATGGATTGTAAAAGAGATGGCTGTTTATAAATAAGAGTGCATATTGGCATTGTTAATATTTTCCTTGTCTCTGAAAGACTTATGATAATAATTCCAAAATAGTTCATCCTTATAAAATACAAAAGAAGAATTTTGTTGAGGGTAATTGTTTTAAATTATTATTAAAATAACTGCAGCTTGCCCGGTCTCTGCCTCAATTCAGAGCTCTGCTATAGGCATTTATTAATCAAAATAACAACAAAGTTATCTCAATTGGCTGTTACTCAGTCATTTTAGAACAGCTGATGTCACAGAAAGGGATATTTTTATATTATCATTACTTTTATACTAGCCTGCTTGCTAAGATATCCTTTACTGGACTGGATTTCTATTTTTGAAACTGAAATAAAATAGTGACTTTTTAAAAACTTTTGCCTAGACCAGGTACATTGTGATGTGATTGTACTTGACACAACTATTAATGTGGGTATGATGTTTACAAGTCTCTCAGGGGAGTTGTGTTGCTCAGAAGTAACACTGGTGAAACACTATTTTTGGAAGTGTTATCATATGTAGCGCTTTTACCACCAACACTCTTGTGCATGAGACTGGTGCTCTTAAATGTATGTTCACATTGAGATTGTCAATCTTGAGAAGCTTCAATGAGTGCTACAACCAATATATGCTTTAAAAAACCATGATACAAGAGCTGCTGTAAAATTCTAATAATAAAGTCACCAGGTAGAAATGCACTGAAAACTCACATTACAATCAGAATAAATACCAAAGTATTTGGAATGGAATTACATGGAATTATATGGAACAACTTGAGCAACAGAGGATCTGTTGCTTTGATGAAAAGGGAAGCAGACATCAGAGAGCAGATTTTGCACTTTTAGCCCCAAGAAAGTGATTTATTAGGCAACCAATTATTTCCATTCTATATGGTGGCTTCAGTAGCTACTGAATCAAACAGTATTTCAACCCCACAGATATTTGTTGATTGGGACTTAAAATGCCATCCTGGTAGGTATGTATAAGCAGTCACCAGATAAATTCCAAACTCTGAAATGCAGAATCATACTTCATCTCTGTCAATGAACTTAGGTTTTGATTCTGCCCTGCTTACAGCTAAAATTTTTTCTGTGGTACCTCTCAGCCCAATGTAGCTTTTTGACATTTTGACTTTTTTTCTAAGTGGGATGTACAGCCCTAAATAGGCTTTTCTCTTAAACTTCATGAAAAGCAACTGAGGAGCTGTAGAAACAAAACTCTCTTGGCATATACATACTTACTAGAGTGAAATGGAATAGGTTATTTAAGCCAACATTTTACAATCCTACAAGACTAATTACCAGATGTTCAAGAAACTTTATCATTAGTGCAATCAGTTGTGATGTCCTTGCTTTGTGGTATATACGGTTCTTGCCTTTCTGACACTGTGTATTATTTCCTGTAGGGCTTAAAATGCTGCAGTTGCATGGCTCTTTGTGTGAACTGGTTTTACTGCACACATTTTTAGGCTGGTTTCTCCTGATTATGGCACAATCTGAAAAGTGCCAGCACAGGAGTCTAGTGCTGGGAATTAGTGTTAACAGAGGTTGTGTGTGGCACCCTGTCACAGCATCCAGAGGACAGCCAAGCATCATTTCCCATTCATGACATTCTGCTGTGTTTGTGTTAGAGCTTTTTGTTCTCACAATTTCCATGTGTGAAGTCATATCCACATGGAGAAATCTCCAGTTAAATTACCTTTCCTCCAAGACAATAAGGAAAATGAACAGCAGAAGGGTTAGAGACTCTGACAGCCCTACATTTAGCTGGCCTGTGAGCTTCAGCACATATCCACTATAGCCAAGGATCCCACAGGCTGAAGCCATAAATCAAAGGCAGTTCCACAGCAGCTGGCCAGCACAGAGGCAGCACGCTTCCAGCTTCCAGCAGGACAGAGTGCAGTGCGTGCCAGCCACCTGAGCACTACCAGCTTGTTCAGGTGGAATGTGCAGCCCTGGCTGCATCCTGACATTCTCCTGTTATCCCTGCCAGCTCCCTTCAGCCTTTCTCAGTACAGACTGACTGCCAGGGATGCACTGGGACACAGCTTTACACCCTTGGCTAACCATGGAGTCACGGAGCCATTGTTGTTCCACACCATGTTTTCAACTGTCCTTGGCTTCAGAAATCTTTGTGGACCAGCAGTAGTGTTTCAAAAAAATTTTGAAGGAGGGGAGAGGGTGATGAAATAATTTGGATTTCCAATCTGCAGTGATTTGCTTTCAGCAAAGCCACTGACTGACAAATATTTAACAACATGTGTGTATGTGCTAGAAATGCAAAGATGTAATTTATCTGCAGATGTTTTTGTTCACAGTATTAGCATCTTGAGGTATTTTTCTGGAAAGCAAGGGAAGTTGAAATAGAGATTATAAAAATGTATCTTGACAAAGCAGGTTCTTGTTAATCTAAGATCCCACAGAGAACTGTAATTTCCTACTGACAAAGATAATTTTAAAGATCACGTGGCCTTTGTCATCTAACAAACGGTGAAGGCTGCGGCAGGTATATTTTTTCTGTACTGTGCAGCCTGAGGGCTTCACACCTGAGACATTACAGTACTGCCCTGAAACCAGTGAAATGAGACAATTTATGGTAGAAGTCACAGCATGTCTATGTGAACAAAATGATTTTCCCATTGCTAGTCTGACTGGCTAAGATCAAAACTACTTGGAAAATATTTTATATTCTATAGAAAACAATTGTTTTTCAAATACCTTTCTGTCTGTGTTTTCACTTTTCAAACTTTCAGGGGTTTAATATTTTTATTTTACCAGGAATTTTCATTGTTCTCTTTCTTTCTTTTGTCTTTCTGTCTTCCCCACCCCTCCCCCACCCCAAACTTGGCCTTGGATCACAGACAGATGAACCTGTACTAAGGGTTACAAGGTTTACTATATACTTTTGTCAATAAAGTTGGCCAGTCAAATCTAGACCTCCCTTTTTGTACAGATGCTTATAAAGTAACTGCACTGAATTATTCCAACAACGTTTGATTCCACTTGTCTGGGAGATAAGAGTGGTAGCAACAAACAATTACAAGATACTAATCTTTGAAAGAGTTCATTTTGGTTTGGAGTGGGAGGATGTTTGGTTTTGTAATAAACTGATGTTATACACTCACTGCTAACAGCTCCCAGTCTGATCATTAACTCTGAATGTAAAACAATGTTACTTCTAACTCTCTGAGCTGTGAAAATATAATCAAACTACATTTTCATATTATACCTAAGTTTATTCTTCAGTGCTTTCCCTACTGAAGTATATGTTTGGTGAAGAGGATGTGGAAGTGTTCGTGAATGCTGAGTGTTCCATTTCACTGGTAGGTTGCAATACAACATTTTGCCTTCTGGACCTTTTCTTAAAGATTTTATTCTGTTAAAGGAATTATTTTAAAACACTTTGCATTTATAGTTTCTGTACTTATATATTACATTTACAACCAGTCTACCTTTTTTAATATTTATGTTGCTCATCATGAAAAAAAAGTTGTCTGCACAGACCAACTAAGCAAACAGTAACTACACTGAGAGAGTATTTGTTTCTGTTTTTAAGGATATTTTGGTTTGGTAATAAGGATATTTAAGGATATTTGGGTTTAATTACTCCAAAGCCAAAAAAGGTAATTTTAAGGTGTGCCAGATCAGGTTTACCAGTTGTTTTCAATACTTTTTGTCATGTTTTTCTGTTAGGAATTGACCTTGTTTTGTTTGATTCAACAAGTTTGGGTTTTCTCTAAAAGATGTTGTGTAGTATCTCTGAAATTTTAGCTACTTCTAAAGTGTAAGATCTGATCTAAAAATAGGATTACTCTTGTAAAATGGGATCTGAATTGAGGTTCAGCAGTAGTAAAGAGCAAACCTGAAAAACCCTCCTGGGGTGCCAAGTGATCCTAAAGGCACTCAGCTCAATGGATTTGTATTTCTCTTTCAAGTTTCAGAGCAGGTAACTTTTTTCCCCCTAAGAAACTCCTTTAAGGATGCTTATACCCACAATATATATCTGTCAGGAAGTTCCCAGGCAGGGGATGTGCCATCCCTGAAAACATTCAGAGTCAGATTGGACAGGCCTCTGAGCAACCTGATATAGTTGAGGATATTTCTGCTCATTGCAGGGGAGAGGACCAGATGAGCTTTAAATGTCCCTTCCAACCCAAACTGGTCTGTAATTCTATGATTCTATGACCATGAATGGTCTCTATTCTGAACACACATTTTGATAGGACAAGGAATGAGGGGTAAATATTAATTTTTAGTCAGATGGTTGAATATTCCAAGAAGTTTAAAATACCCTGAGATTTGATTCCTGTTCTTAAAGAGCATCTTAATTTATCCAATGCCAGTACAGTCTCACCTTGGAAACACTGAATTGTTCTGTACTTCTTTTTCCCTACCTGCAAGTTATAATTTCACTGGCTAATTATGCTATTATTTCTAATCAACATTACATTTTAAAATGTTAGAAAAAAAAGATAGCATTCAAATTACACAATGGAAACCATTTGGCAAAATTACTAATTCTGCAAGACATTCAGAAGAATGAAAGTATTAAATGTACTGGAAGGCATATTTGTGCAAGAAAGACACCTATCGTAGAGGTGTTTCTTCCCTTTCTAATTGAAGCATGGTAGCAAATGCAAAACAGTGGTGAATTTTCTTACAACATGCAGAAGGTAGCAATGCACATGGAAATGATGTATAGACACTATAGTAGATGGTGGTAAATGAACTTTCACTGCAGTGGCAAACAGCAAGGTGAATGCTGATTAAAAAGGGTTTATGGGCTTGTTGCACAACAGCATATGTGCAATCCAAGAGCAGCAGAGCAGATACCCAGCTATGTAGTGATCTAAACTGCAGGGTGGAAGAGCACTTATGAGCAGCACCTAATCCATTTATGCACTCTTAGAGCAAGGAGGATATAACAAATTTCTTTCTTCTACATGATCTTCATGTAGATACTTCGGTATGCACTCTGTTTTCATTGCTAATTGATAAAAAAGACATGTAAAAGCCCTTATTACAACTTTAACCTTGTTGATTTAGAAAAAAAAAACAAACCAAAACAAACCCACCAAAATTAAAAAACACTTACTCTGGCAAAAGTTCCTAGTAAAAGCCCTTTTACTTTACACTAATGGCTGAACAAATACTGAAAACAAACTGATGTTTCTTCCAGCAGAAATTACATGGCAAATGAAGTTGGAATTGTGAGTGGATGACCACATTCAGCTGGCCTCTTTGCTGCTTTAGGACATTGCTGCTTCAGCAATGGCTACTCTTTGGAGAACATATGAGTGGGAATCAAGAATTAATCTTGTTTTAAACTGGATTTGAAACAGCGGGAGTTCAGGAGTTGATTCATGAACAATAGTTTGGCTACAAACAGCTAAAATTTTGGTTCTGACCATCTCACTATGTTTATTGTCATTGTTTCCTTTATGCTGGGTGACATATATAGCGAAACTAAATAAAACAATATTGTTTTTGTAAAAGCATGCAACAGAGATTTTTCCTCAAAGAAGCAACCCCACAGTGACCCAACATACAGAGCCCAGAGATTCACGCTGGTAAGTAATATTTGTGATATTTGCCATACTACTTATGAAAGCAGCCATTCACCTGTATGCTATTCTGTTGTTGAGAGACTTACTTTAATACAGTGTTGTCTTTTTCCACACGTTTGAGCTATTCTAAATAGAAACAAAATCATGGAGTTTTGCTATATATTGAATAGTAGATGAGCATACGGAAGATATAGACACATTTACTACAGTAAATATTGAATTACTGTGTACAAAGTGCTAGAAAAAAAACTTGCATGAAGTAAGAATTGTGTTAGTGTTTATAAGCCATAGTGAAATATGTCCAATACATGAGAAATCATGTTTGGGATTCTGGCATCCAGTCAAAAACTAGGGTAGAGCAGTTTGCAACTCATGAAGGGTTCTATGAAACTAATGAAGCTAAATCCATGAATGATTTTCAGGACCCCTTTTGGTACCCTGATATACAGCTCATTCACAAGTCTTGGAAACCTAGGGCTTAAGTAATAGCTGAACAGGAATGGTTCTCTTTTTTGATGCTTCTGTCTTCAGGTGGACATGAAAAATTGCAAGACTTCCCGAGATTTGAGTGAATTAACAGATGCCCACTAATTACTCCAGAAAAACAAAACAAAACAAACAAACAAACAAAAAACAACAAAAAAATCCACCAAAAAACCAACCAACCAACCAAACAAAGAAAAAAAAACACAAACAAAAAAAAACCCCAAAACAACTGCATGAAATTTATTTGAATACTGTCCAACAAAGGCTGTAAAATCTCATCCGGAATATATTTTGTTTTCAGGAAAAATCCTTAATGGCTAATTACCAAAGCCCTCCTATGTGGCTAATTACCATAGACCATGATCTGCTGCTTTTCTTGAGGAGGAAATTTTTTAAGGCTTTGCTCATTATCACTCTTTGAAATGTATTTTTCTTCCTGTTGTGCTAGAATACACTCCATGTATCTTTGCAGAATGAGGTCTCTGGCTAACAATGTTTCTTTAGTATTTGTTGCCATGGAGCTGCCTCTGCCTATTGAATTCACCTGGGCAGACTTGGGATGGCACACCAGAGCTGATGCAGTCTGCCAGTAACACATGTCCTGGGTGATCACTGATGGCCTGAAATGCCCTCATTGAAAGAACAATGCTTCCTCACTTTCATTCTTTGCTGCCTTTTTCAGAAATATGCATTCAGGCAACTAACCCAAGATTGAATATGGATGTGTTTCACCGTGGCTTTCACCAGGAGCAGCAGCTCCTGCACTCCCTGCTGGAATAGTACAGAGTGGTTTGATTTTTAAAGTCCTGGGTGGCACAGGCTTGGACACCAAGACATTAGCTGTTGCTTTTAATAAATATGTGATTGTTGAAGTTGATAGTTTCCTATTATTTTTTATAAGTGTAATTCCATCATGAAGAAAAGAAAAGAAAAGAAAAGAAAAGAAAAGAAAAGAAAAGAAAAGAAAAGAAAAGAAAAGAAAAGAAAAGA
>VZUI01049329.1:0-18197 GCA_013401135.1 Cettia cetti | reverse complement strand
CGGGGCGGGCGGCCGGCGGGGTAAGGCAGGGTTCGCGGCGGGTCGCTGGCACGCCGCGGCATCACCCCGGGGGCGTCGCCAGCAGCCGGCGGGGATGCCGGCGCTGGATGCCGGCGTCGTTGCGGCCGGCCGTCGTGGTCGCTCGGGGTTGCCCGTGGGAGCCGGCGGGGTTGGCGCTGCCGTTGTTGGGGCCGGCTGCCGCGGTCCTGCCCGGGAGCCCGGCGTCGGAGCAGCCTCCCCGGGGCCCAACGGGGCCAAATGGATCTTGCTTGGCGCGAGTGGTCGTCGGGCTTGATGCGTTTTGGACGCCACACCTGGGGTGCCGGCCGCTGGCAGCGCCGTCGCCCGAAGCCCTGGCAGCATCAAGGGCATCCCATCATCCTGTGTTTAGCAGGCACGGTGCGTGCTGCCCGCTGGGCAGCCTCGTGGGTTGGCGGTGTTGCTTGCCAGCGCTCCCAGAGTGTCACCCACTCTCCATTGAGTTGTGGTTTCCTCGCTCTGCTGCTACGTCCCTGCTCCCCGAGATTATTACGTAACCCTGCTCTGGTCGCTGGCGTGCTGTGTGCATTCTGCCCCATTTCACTGCCTCCATTTCTTCCCACACACATTCGTTTTATTCGTGTTCTCCAAGACCAGTTCTCGGGCTGTGTCTCTCTCCCCTAAATGGAGAGACCAGTCTTATTTTGAACCCACGAGCCGGCTTAGAAAATGGTTGGATCTGTTTGCAAAGCATTAAAATGGAGGCTAGACCCTGCCTGAAAAACAATTTACCCTGCTTGAGAGAAAGGCATTTCAGTCTGCTTCTTTCATTCATTATCTTCAAACCTCACATGATTTCTTATTGATCCTTCTAATTATTATTTCAAGATGCTGTAGCAGGCAGACACACGGGAATCAATGGGAATTCTCTCCTCCTCTGCTCTCGGCAAACACAACCCTCTTCTTCCCTTCCTCTATTTTTTCTTCATTACTGTCTCTGTCTGTAGCTCTGGTTGAAATAATTAGATTCATAGCTGATAGCTCAGATGATATTTACAGAAGGCACCAAAAACCCCAGCCACCTTCCTATAAGCCTGCTCCTGCTTTCTTTCTTTTTCTCTGCCACTCTTTGCATCAAAATCAACCTCAGCTCTCTCTCGCCCGCTGATTCCTGGCAAGCATTCTTCCATCTTTCCTCCACTATCTCTTTCCTTCCCTCCATCCAAAGCAGCAAGCTGGGGGAGCAGAAAATCGAGGCATGTTTGCTCCCTCCTTTCTACTCCTGCTTGCATGGAAGCTCCGGCCCAGTATTCCTGGTAAGAAGATTGCAAGCAGTGTGAGGAGGAAGTGATGCCAGCTGCATTGCTGCCGTGGCAGGCTGGGCAGGGGAGCCTTTCATGTTTTTGCAATGGTGGAAGAGAAATCATTGTCTCTTTGTGGTGCTGCCATGGAGCTCGGGCTGCTCGGAGAGTCAGTGTTGGGAATCTCTGCTCTGCCTTTGCCTTTCTGAACGTGGGAAAAAAAAAAAAAAAAAAAAAAGGGAAAAATCCAAAGCTCCTGGCGGCATTGCAAGCAACAGAGGATGCCAGTGTTTGAGGCTATGTGAGCATAGCAGGGTCTGCATGTAGAATATGACGTGTGTGCTGTGTGCACTGCCTGTATCAGAGCAGGCAGCAGCTCCCTGGTGTGGAGCAAATGTATGCTGTGAGTAAAGCTTTGCAGCAAACGCCTCGGCAACGCTCTCCTCCCCATCCAAGGGTGCAAAGTGCCTGAGCCCCGAGGAATCCGTGTTCTTCCCAGTCCAGGGTGGGCAGAGGGACAAAAGGTGGTGACATGGAAACGTCTAGGCATGGCTGGTGCCCAGGCAAGCAGGTCCAGTTGGCTCTGGGAGGCCGGGAGATGTTGGGCTCTGGGTAGGTTTGGCTGCAGGTTGCAGATGCACGCCTGCACCTTCACAGGCTGCCTCCGTGTCCAGGAGAGCCTTGGCTGGAGGCAGGGCTGCCATTTTTCAGGGCTGCCCCTTTAAATGAGCTCACTGTCCCTGAAAGCACTTCCAGCAGCTGAGGTGGGAAGGGGTGCAGGGACCAGGAGGCTTTCCTGGGCAAGCAGGGCTCTGTTAACCCCCTGGGGAGCTTCACCACCTCTCATTTAAGCATTTTTTCCTCCCCTTGCTTCTTCATGCAAGCAGAGAAGCGTGTGCTCGTGCTCTGCCACCAGAAACGTGCTCACAAGTTGCATATGGTGCTGTATGTTCTCTGGCATCATGGCATACTCACAGGCCCTGTGTGCAGCTCCACGGCATGTGAGACGTGCCCACACGTGCTGCCCAACACACGGCACGGTCCCGACGTCAACCTGCACCTCCTCCCACCTCCAGCCCCCGTCTGTTCTCTCCTCCTGCCTCTCCCCTCTCTAGGACACATTTTAGCTTGCTCAGGCAATGCCAGTAACTGAGAACCCCTAATCCTCCCCAGAGGGAGGGAGCAAATCTCTGAGGTCTAGGTATCTCATATCTTTTTTGCTTTGCTTTTCTTCTCCCCTCGGAGGTCTCTTCCATTTCTTTTCCCTTATTTATCCGTGTTCCCTGCTCATTAGTTCCCGGTGCCTGCACTTGATGTCATTGCTGTCCTCCACTGTTTCCATCACTATCCCTCCTGTTGGCCCTGTGCCCTCCTTGTCCCCCTTTGCTTGCTGGTGGGGGCCTCAATTCCTCCCCTGCCAGACTGGGGTGACAGGAGGACTCCTGGCTTTGTGGGAGGAAGAGCAGTGTGATGCAGGGAAGCATCCCTGATGTGCAGCACTGGAGGAGCAGCCTGCTCCAACCCCTCCCCTGCATGGTGACACCCACAGCCTCTCAGGAGAGGGGTGCTCAGCTGCCTGGCCATGCCCAAGCCCCTTCTCCAGCACTGCTCCAAGAGCTGAGGGTGCTGAAGTAGCACCTTTCCCTCCCACAGGGAATGTCCTGCCCTGAGTCTTAGTTCACTCTAAAGAGCCTGGTGCCAGGCACAGTGACAAGAGTGAGCCCCCCCATGAGGGTCCCAAGGGTGCCACCAGCATGCTCATGTCCATTTTGGGTGTCTGGGGCATGGGCTGGGGAAGGGGCCCGGGGCACTGCAGTTCCCTGGTGTGTGCTGTGGAAGTGCCCTCTGTCCCCAGGGCTGCCCCAGGTTTGCTGGCCCTGCTTGGCCAGGAATGCAAAGTCCTGCTGCCCCCCTTTCTGTGGCCCCTTTCTCGAGGATGCAGAGGAGAGTGGGAGCAGCACTGCAATGAGACCTTGACCACCTGCAAATGCCCAGAGCATGCCAGGCTCGTGTGGCTTCCATCCCTGCAGAAGAGTTTCATGGCCAGGCAGGGGGAGGAGTGAGACAGACCTTCCCTGCCTGCCCTCAGCAGTGAGTGCTTCACTGATTTTCAGGGGTGGTTTTTGGTGCACAAACGTTGCCTGTTGAGTTCCTCCCAGTCCCTGGGCAATTAACTGCATCAGAGGACAGCACATCTTGGCCTTTGCTGAGCCTTCAGATGATGCTGGACTTGGGGCTCTGTCTCTTGGGGCATGGGTGGCAGGAGGAGGAAAGAGCCCTGGAGAAGCCATGGGGGTTCAGACCAGGTTTCTGTGTGATGAGCAGGTGTGGCTGGAAGGAAGGAGGGAGAGCACCAAGGGGGCAGGCAGGAAGCCAAACACAGGTTGCTTTGTGGGAAATGGCTGAAGCCCCAGATGTTCCCTGGGGAGGTGCGAGGGAGGGTGAGAGGAACAGGGTGCCGGGGACATGGAGGCAGTGGAGGTGGTGAGGTTGGCAGGGTGATGTTGCTATGGCTACTCCCGTGCTATTCATAGCAGAAATTAGCTAAATCTTTGCACTGAAACGTGGAGGAGGAGAGAGGAGGAAGGCGTTCTCTGTGTTTGGAGGGAAGGAGAGAAGCCAAAACAGGAAGGGGGTGAAGTTTTCCTTCTTTTCTCTGTGCCTGCACTGTGGAGGGGCATCTCAGGGAAGCACTGCTGCCTGAGCTGCCCAGCACTGGCAGAACGTGGAAGGATGCAGGCAAAGAGGAGCTGTCCCATGGGAAAACCTCCCCTGCAGAGCTTCCACACAGAGCCCCACATGGCAGGATGAGTTCTGTATCGTGCCAGGAGCACAGGAGACGTCCTCTTAATTAAAGGCAGCCAATCTGTGAAAGGTATTTTTGGCAACCTAAATGTAGATTCAACTGTAGTGAAACTTGTCCTTTGCATCTGGCTCCATTGCTGAGCACAGTGCTTGTCTGTTCCTGGCCCCACCCATCTGCTCAGCCCCTGCTCCGTGGTCCCCCTGTCCTCCCTCCACCTCCAGCATCTCTTCCAGCATGTCCCCCTGCCAGCCGGAGTCCCAGAAGTCTTCCCTCTCCCTCACTCCTCGTCACACTCCACTCCCTCGTGAGAGTTTGATTCCCCTTCCACAGACCTGTTTGTCACCTCCTCACTCACGATGTGTAAATCTGCGTGTCTGTTCCTAATATATCCCCCTCCATCTGATCTCACCTCTCAGCTTGTTTCTTGGGCATCTCCATCTGGTGATCCTGCCGTCATCACCCAGTTGAGTTGCTATAACCAGGTACTGAGCTGCTCTCCTTCCCCCGAGCCCAGCCTCACACCCAGCCTCGCACCCGCCCTCAGCCCCTTGCCCCATGGGAAGAAGCTGTTTTTTCTGGTGGTTTTGATGTTCCTTTCCTGCCCCTCAGATGAAATCAAGGCCTAGATAATGCTTTCTAAAGTCTTTCCCCTCCCCTGTGCCTCTCCTGAGGAAACCTTACCACACAGATGCTGAGTGAGCTGGTTCTCCTCACCCGCCCCGGAGCGTCCCGTGTCCTGCTGTCACCCATCCTGGCACTGAGGAGGGTCAGATGTTCTCAGTGCTCCTTCACAAAACATGCTGAATTCATTCAGGAGTTGACAGCTGAGGACGTTTGTCTCCTTAGCTTATTTAATCACCTGTAAGACTTTCCCCCCTTTCTTTGGGCACGTGAATCCCTTGGACAGGGGCTGTACTCTTGTGCTTGTTGGCTTTTCTGACTCATCCCTTTAATACAGTAAGGGATAATGCTGGAATTAGAGAAGTGAGTTGGAGGACTGGGCTTAGCTCCTCTCCAGCTGGATTACTGACTGCTGCCTGCCAGCCAGCCCAGATGTGCAGACTGCAGCCCTAGAGCTGCCCCTGGCTGCTGGGTTTGGGGTCCTGAGCTGGTGGAGGGACCCCTGGAGCAGCTCAGGGAGAGGTGCTGGAGCTGGTGTCTGAACTGGCTGTGCTAGAGATGTGGCTGCTGCTCTAAAGGCAGCATCTGAAGCCACAAAGGTGGGAGAGACCCCACCAATGTGGAAGAAGATCGAAGTACCAGCCGGAAATGGGAGGATGTGGCTCTGCCACCCTGCTGGAGGAGGAGGAGGAGGAGGAGAGTGCCTTGGTGAGGCATGCAGGGCTGAGCACGGGCATGTTTCAGCAGGGCTGTGTGCAGTGTGGAGGAAGTTGCTCCTGCTGAAGAAGCCGGGGGCAGCAGGGAGCCCGTCAGCCTCCAGTGTGACAGCACCTGCTGTCACTCCTGTCGGAGGGATGTCCCGTGCCCCCACCACTGCATTTCCACTGGAACCTCCCTGACCCCAGTCAGGGATTCAGCAGCGATCTGCTGGCCATCCTCAGGGTGTACGATCCCACAGGGGGCTGCGTGAGGGGGCAGCCCGGGGGACAGCTGTACCAGAGGCCAAATCCGGGTACCCTGGTGCAGAGGAGGGTGGGAGGAGGAAGCCAAGCAGAAGCTGTCACTGTTCCTGGAGAGTTGCCTTGTTCGGGTAAGCCCCTCGGCACGTCGTGTGCTATTATGGGAGGAGAGAAGCTTCCGTTCCTTCCAGAGCTGTGAATGCTCATTTAGAGAGGGGAAGTCATTAAGACTAATCAGGACGTAATCAGGGCCGCGGCGATGTGCCGGGCTCCCGCTGTGCACAGCCCGGTGCAGGATGCTCTCCAAGGGGCCGTGGTCCCTGGGTGCCAGGGGAGAGCAGGTCCAGCACTGCTCTGTGCTGAGGCACCGGCAGCTCAGTGGGGGATGAAGGGGCTCTGCCTGCCACCCCAAACCCTGCGTGCCCCAGCAGCCTGGGGCTCAGCCTGGCAGCTGGGATTCGGGGGTGGGTGTGACCCTTGCTGTGAGGTTGTGGCAGCGCTGTGGGTGCAGTGGGCTGTGTTAATGCTCACAGCTGGTTCTAACACATGCAAAGATGGGATGATGTAGGGAGTCCTCAAGGGCCCTCGTTGCAAATCCAGCAATATGCTGTGAGCGTGTATCAGGGACTTAGAGATGAAAACTTTGAATACAGTGTTTAACAAGTTCAGAATACCTGAATTTGGAATAAACTTCACAGTTTAGCTTGCAGAGTTCGCTTGATGGGGCTTGCAGAAGAACTGCTCCGAGGGTGTAATTATTTTTGGGACCATGTAGTGCTTCAGAGCACCCCAGAGCAGGCCCTAGATACCTTCTTGTCACCTTTGTATTAACTGGAATTTATCTTGAATCTCTGTTGGTGGATCTTGATTTGCTTTCTTTCCCACAGAAACAGGTTTCTTAACACTTGTTAACTGGGTGTGCGCTGGAACTTACTGAAAAGAAGAAATTAGGGTCTTTGAATCCCAGGAACCAAAGAAATCTTCATTTTAACACTGTTCCTTATTCCCTTTTCCACTAAACATATGTATTTATCTGAGAGGAAGATAAAAGCATGTAACTCTTTCAGATAATGACAACTCTTCCTGTGTAAAAAGGAATCAAGTCAATTCTATTTGGTACCGCCAGGTCAAAGAGAAGCTACTGAGGCCCAGCTGCTCTGCAAATTGGGTCACTTATTTTAGTGGGCTGAGCCTGGAACAGGATGTCTAACTTTCAAGTTTGAACACCCTGGCCTTAATGGTTTCTAAATGAAAACTTAGATTCGACAGAGCTTCTGTTTGGGAAGCTTTCTTTGAGTAAAGGCTTTTCCCAGTCCCTATTTAAACTACTCTTAAAAAAAAAAAAAAAAAAAAAAAAAAAAAAAAAAAAAAAAAAAAGGGCACCAAAACAAAGATTAAACCTTCAGTAGCTGCTTGTGTTCACATTACACTTTGGGCACTTCAGTGGCTTTGCCAAAGGTCCTTGTGACCAGGCACCTTTCAAGTCCCGTGCTCCCCGTTCCCGGATGGCCGCGGGGCTTTCAGCGGTGCCGAGGTGCAGCCGTGGGGCAGGGCTGTGCTGCCACGGCCCAGAGCCTGCTCAGGCCACCAGAGCAGCAAAGAGCACAGCTTGGACGTGTCCCAGAGGCAGCCAGAGAGAGGGGCTGTTCTTGCCTGCAGGCCACCAGGCTGGCTGGGAGCCGAGCACAGGGAGGCGGGCAGCAGCTGGCACCTGGGACTGGCACAGTGGCTGTGGGCACCTGCAAGCTCCATGGTCAGCCCCAGCATCGTTCCCTGCATCACTGAGGCCACGTTTTGAGCTGTGCAGGAGGGCAGGGGCCAGGCTCAGCCTGTCACTCCCCTGCATGCAGGCACACTGTTCAGTCGTGTCCTGCCCCTGCCCAAACCATGTCAGCCAACAGGTTGTTCTTGCAGGAGGTGAGAATAAGTGCAGAGAGAGTTACTTTATCCAGCCCAGTTAAAAGGAAGGGTGATTCATCTCTGGCCAAGAGCTTCTTCAGCCTCCAAAAGTTTCCATCCTCTCTTTTCTTTTGCTCCCTTTCCCTGTCCCAGCCTGTGGGAACCCTGAAGGGTCAACTCTCCCTCAGAGGTCTCCAGCTCTGTTGATGCTCCCAAGCGACCTCAGCTCTGGCCACCATGTGAAGCCCAGGAGAGCAAAGAGAGATGAGCACAGGGATCTGTGAGGATGGGAGCAGCCCTGGCAGCAGTGTAGTACCTCTCTCCTTGAGAATGGAAGGGTTAGGTCAAATCTTGAGATGTCAGAAAAGCCCTACATCTCATGGGCCAGCTGGGAGCAGGCTTCACCCTGGGAAGGGATGTGCCATGCGTTGTTTCCTAGCAGGAGGACTGTGAGGTGGCTTCCCTGGGCACAGCCAGGTGAAAACCAAGGGGGTCTATGGGGGGCCAGGAGCAACCTGGAGGGTTGCACCTCTCTGCTCTACACACCTGCTCTCTGGCAGGGGCAGAGCCAACACTCATCCCCTCCTTGCCTCAGGGAGCCTCAAGAGTCGGCTTTGTCTGGCCTTGACCCGGAGTACAGGCAGCTGTGGGGGAGCTGTGTGCTCTCAGGAGCAGTGGGAGGTACGTGTTGGGCTCTGGCTTGGGGCAGGAAGCAGCCCAGCATTGGGAAAAGCCGTGGGTGCAGGGCAGGCAAGGCTGGCCCAGAGCAGACGAGCGTGTCAGCGCCGATCAGGGTGAGCGGCGGCGAGCGCGGCCTCTCCGTCTGTGCTCTGCAGGCAGGACCCGAGCTTCTCCCTGGGAAATTAATTCATCAGCTTGCTACAAACCCTGTCCCCACAGCAGCAGGAGCCTGGTGGTGTCTGGGCATCCTGCAGCCAGCCCCTCTGGCGCAGCAGCGTCGCGTCACCCTCGGCGTCCCCTGGCCGGTACCTGCTTGTTCGCAGCCAGAATTGGACACGCTTGGGTCCTGCCACAGAGCAGCTGCTTTCCTAGCTGTAAATGCACAGCTTTCTCCATGCTTTAACACCCTTTTAAACAAAAAAATCAAAGCAGATGGAGCTGGACTACAAGCAGCTCAGTGTCGGCCCTGATTAGATAATTCTGTTGGGCATTTCCCCACTTGTGACCTCTGCCCCTGAGAGCTTTTAAAGGGATGTAAAGACTGAATTTCACTTATCTCCAGAGCCATTTCCTTCTGAGTGCTGCTATTATACCTCAGATGATATGAAACAAAGGATATTAAAAGACAGATTGAATTTTCACTCTGATCCAGTGTGGGGAAATAAAGGAGTTAAATTAGTACTTTGCTTCTCATGCATTAGCCCAGTGTCTCAAGCAGTCATTCTCTCCTGTACATTCCTTCTTGCAGGACACATGGGGCACACCAGCCTCCTGCAGAGAGCAGCTCTGTGTATTAGGCCTGGTATTTGCCATCTCTGGAGGCTGCTGTTACTCCTGTTGCTGGTTAAGATGGAAATGTGTCTATATGTGATCACAATCCCATTGACCTTGTCCTGGGACATCTGTAGCACGTGTATTTTGCCTCCAAGAGGTACCTGACCTCTGTGGACTGGCCCCCATGCCAGTTCTGTGGAGCTATGGCAAAGCTTTGGGTGACATTATCTTGAACTTTCAGTTCAGTCTCCCTGCCCAGCTCCTGTGTGCCAGCCCTGAGAACAGTCCTCAGGGAAATGGCACAGGGCAGGACCCAGTCCTCAGCAGCAGGCTAGTGAATCTCTGTCGCTGTTGGACACAAAATGAAGAGCTTGATTCCAGGTAGAAGAAAATTCAGGAGGCTTTATTTTCAATTTCACACAGCTTTTTTGTAACACGCTGTGCTAAAGAACCTTATGATTGGTTAATAAAGACAACACTTCTCTTCATTGGTTAAATAATGGAAACAACACCTGTGAGAGAGTTATTATGAGAACCTAGAAGTGTTTATGAAAAAATAAAGAGCTTGCTTACATTCACTGTCCTTGAAAGGAATGGATTCTCTCACAGGAAGAAGGAATCAGCTACTAACAGGCTGAAAACTTCACAGACTTAGAAAATCAGACCCACAAACCTGCTCCATTTGCATGTAATTGCAGCTTTTCTTTTGCTTGGAAGTTTTGGAAAATCATCGTGTTTTGCAATTCCTACCCTTGTGCCAGCAGACGACAGCAGTAGAAACTGAGCTGAGGGGTGATGCCTGTAGATGTTTGGGGCTCCCAGGTGACTGTGCTGGTGTCACTGGGCCCCAGTGGTGCCCAAATAGCAGCAGTCCCTCTCAGATCACTGCCCAGAGGGGATATCTGAGTGTTTCTGAAAGGACACGACCTGTGCCTGAGATTTTTTCTGAGCACTGGCTGGCTGCTCCCTGCACGTGGTGTTGCTGCAGCCTGTAGAGGAGGAGACTTCCCTTCTGCCCTGCATACAGACCCACAGCCTCCTCCTGGCCTGGAGTGCTCCCTCTCTGGGGGCTGCCTGGGGCAGATTGCTGCTCCCTGCATCAGCACCTGGGCCGGGCTGCCACTAGGACTGTCGTGCAGAGCTCAGTGAGTGCAAGGCTCTGCTCCTCTCAGCCCCCCGTGAGACCAGAGAGCTCTTGAATCCTGACCTTCAAACTTCCTCCCCCTTCACCGTGGTTCCCTTTGACTCCTATTGCTGCCCAGATTTTCTCAACAGCTGTCCTCTGCCTGGCTGGCTTTGTGCCCAGATCAATCTCTCTGCATCTGTGCAGTGCCCTCCTCACTCCCCAAGGTCCTCCTCGAGTCCCTGCAGCCTCCAGCCCTGAGACCAAGAGCCTCTGCCTGATGGAGAGAGGTCAGGGCACCTCCAGCTCCCCTGGACTTTGGTGATCCTGCTGCCGTGGAGTGAGCACTGTAGGACTTGGAGCTCTTATCTTTCTATTTGTAACCCCCCCAAGCACAAACAGGGCTTGGTAAATAATACTGTGATGAAGGGGGTTGGATGGAAGAGATCTGACAGCCCCCACTGACTGTGATCTGAATGCACAGCCCTGTTCCCTCTCCTCCCTGCATGCAGCAAACCCCTGCTCCTTAGGGCATAAATTACTTACCATTCCCTATAGAATTGAGGGCATGGTTAATTCACCAGCACGTTCCTGCTTCCCAGCAAAAAATTATGACACTGTCTCTCCTCCCCTGGCTAGCAGAGCTGCTCAGTACCTCTGCCTGACTGATGGAGGGAGGCAAAAGCTTTTTTATTTTCAGGTCCTCTGCTTATTTCTGAGTCTTAAGTCTTGTCTGTCTCTTCAGTAGCACAGGCAAAGTGCAAATATTGAAATGTTTGCGAGTGGAAGTCAGAACTAATGGCCAAACACCTTTCTTGCAGTAGTTGGAATAGCTGGCCACAGGAGGCAAGTGGGGATTTCCTGGTCTGGGTTCCTCCTGACCATGTGTGACTTTGTTTTAGAGCAGCCACTCACATTCGGTATCTCCTGGGTCCCATCTGGAGCCTGAGTGGGAAATTGTGCTCCTAGCAGTATTTTGAGATGTAAAAACCCACTAGTGTGGAATGGCTGGGAAGGATGCTCAGTGCACAGGGAGCAGGCCAAACAAAATATGTCCTTAGGGCTCCCCACTGTGTGAGGGAGGCAATGTGATGTGTGATTTTTGGGCTATTATTAATTCAACAAAGAGTGCAGTGGGGCTCAGTGGAGGGCTCAGGCTGGACCTGCAAAAGCCTTATAACATTATTATATAGAGCACTTCTCCCTGGGAGGGATCCAGAGCATCATTTGTGGAGTTGAATTCTTTTTATAAATCATGGGGCACGTGATGGGCGACAGTCACTTAGGCTGCCTCTTCTGCATCCTTCCTGGAAACTCTTCTAAAAAGAGCTGGCCTCTGGATGTTCAAAGCTTGATGTGTTACTGGTTGTTAATTGCTGGCAGTAGAAGTGCTTCTTCTTTGCCTTGAAATGTGGAATCCCTTCCTAGAATTGCACTGGGGACTAATAAAAGCCACTGCCAGGTTTAATATATTCTATCTCTCAAATTATCTGGATTAAATACAAGGACTGTGTACTGCCAGAGAGGGGATATTCCCAGTTTAACATTGCTCCTGGGCCTTGGAGATCCCAAGACACTGGACCTGAAAATTGTGATTCTCTTTTGTGTGGGGGAGGGGTTTGGCAGGAGTGCTTGGAAGTGGTCGTATTTGCCTGAGTTAGAGAATTAATTGCCATTAAAACTATGGGTTTGCAACCAATAGTTACAGCTGCAGGAAAGATCAGAAAGCATCTGAATAAATCAAATTAACTACCTCCTGCTCCATCCATATGAGAGCAGAACCTTCCAGGGCAGGATTTAAACCTCAGTCTGGTTGGCCCTTTGCTCTCTCACCCACTAATTCAGGGGAATGAATAGTCTAGAAATAGGGTCAGCTAAAACAGGACGTGGTGGGGACTGCAGTGCTGGGTTATGGGGGGAGGCTGCTCTCAGTCAGGGATGGGTAAACCCAGACAAGGGTGATGAGGAGGCAACTGGTTCCTGTGAAAATATCCCAGACTCAGAGGCAACTGGCTCCTGTGAAAATACCCCAGACTCAGAGGCAACTGGTTCCTGTGAAAATACCCCAGACTCAGAGGCAACTGGTTCCTGTGAAAATATCCCAGACTCAGAGGCTGTTGGGCCGTGTGGTCCCACACCCCTGTTAATGGACAGACAGTGCTAATTGCTTCACTAGCCCACCCCTTGACTCGCTGGTTGCTGACTCGGGTGTTGGTGATGCCCCAAGGCAGAGGGTTCACTTCATCTCCCCCCGGTAGTTCACGGCTCTCGGCGTGTCTCCCTCTGGCTGCTGCTCTCCTCACCAGCCTTGCGATGATGCAGCGAGTTCCAGCTCAGCGCTGACCCTCCAGGCTTTGCACCGCTCCGCCGTGTGCCGCTGAGGAGTGTCAGCCTCGGGCTTTTGCCTCTGGCTTTTGGCCGCCCTCCTCCGAGCCCCGTCCCCGAGCCCGGGGAGGCTCTGCGGAGCCCCGCGCCTTCAGCAGCCGGCGGCGCTGGACAGCTCCGGCGGGCGGGACCTCGGCGGCCCCGCGCCCCGACCCTCCGGCCCGGCCCGGCCCCTTCCTCCTCCTCCTCCTCCTCCAGCCTCCCGTTCCATCCCGTCCCTTCGGCTGCCCTTGGTCCTGCTCCGGCCGCCCTCGTCCCTGATGGCCGGTGGTCCCAGCCCGGTTTCTCCGGCCGCTCCGACCGCCCCGTCCCTCCCTGTCCCGTCCCGGTGCCACCCTGTCCCTCCCCGTCCCGACCCATCCCATCCCGCTCGTCCCGTCCCACCCCGGTTCCTCCGGCCGCTCCGACCGCCCCGTCCCGTCCCGCTCGGTCCTGTCCCGTCCGTCCCTTCCGTCCCTGTCCCTCCCTGTCCCGTCCCGTCCGTCCCTGTCCCTGTCCCTGTCCCTGTCCCTGTCCCTGTCCCTGTCCCTGTCCCTGTCCCTGTCCCTGTCCCTGTCCCTCCCCGTCCCGTCCCGTCTCTCCGGCCGCCCCATCCCTCCGGCCGTCTTGGCCGTCCTCTCCTGTCCCTCCTTCGGCCGCCCCTCATCTCCAGCCATCCCGATCCTCCCCTGGCCTCCCCCGCGCTGCATCATCACCCCTCCTCTTCTCCTGGGCGAGCCGCCCTCCCTTCCTCCGTCCCTGCCCGGCCGCCTCCGCACGCGTGTGCCCTGCGATGGCAGCGAGCCGAGGGGCAGAGGGGGAGGCACCCGCGGAGAGTTCCCGGGGAGCCCTCCAGGACGGGAGGATGCCTGTGCTGCTGTGGAGGATGAGCCGAGGCTGCCGAGCAGAGCGTTTACCCCAGGAGAAATGAGGATAAGGGACCAAATGCTGTCACCTCTCCCGGGGCATGATGGCCCAGTGCTTAGAAGAAGAGCAGCTGTTGGAATGTGGTGTGCTGGCAGTAAATTCTTCCCTCAGAAAGGCTTCTTTGCCTACTGCTGTCTCCTAACCCCTCACTAGTGTGAATTTCACGTAAATTTTGCTGCTGGTGGGAGTCTGACGCAAGCCTGAGAGAATTTCCAGCTTTCCCTACCTCCTTCCAGCAGCCAAGGCCATGGGGTGTTGGGGACACACCAGGCCTGAGGATGGGACCGATGCCCAGAGCCGTGCTGTGCCCTGCTCCTGTCCCAGGGCTGTTGGACACCTGGAGGAGGGACAAAGAGAGCCCTTCCTGAACCTCTCTCTGCTGCCTGGCCTGCAGGCTCTGTGATGGCATGGCCAGGGGACCACAAGGGCTGGGTGCATGGCTCAGCTTGGTGACATCCCACTTTTGTCTCCTCACAGGCCAACCCCGCTCCCATTCTCGTGAATACAGACTCGCTGGAACAAGGGCTCTCTGTAAGTCTCCCGGTTTCCTTTTGCTTCCTTTGATCAAGTGCTGCATTTTCCCTGCTCAGCAATGCAGGAAAGACTTTTCCAGCTCAAGGAGGCCCTGGTAAGGCAGAAGGAGATGCTGATAGCCACGCCGTGTCCCCACAGCTCATCCCAGCCCTAAACCTTTCTGGGGCTGGGTGACAGAAGCAAGGCCAGCAGCAGGAGATGCTGGGGACTCCAGCACAGGGAGGAACAAGGCAAAAAGCCTCAGCAGAGGAGCAGGGGATTCAGGCTGGTTGTGTTCAGGGTTAATCATACTGCCATTTCCTCTGCCTCCCATGCAGGGGTGTTGAGAGGCTCTGCTGGGGCATCCTTCACCTCCCTGCACTGCCTCAGCATCCTCAGGCAGCCCTGGCCCCTCAGGAAAGGGGCAGAGCTCTCTGGGTGCTTGCTGGCATCTCACTCAGCAGTCCTCAGGGCAGCAGGGCCCATCAGATGCTGCCCCTCTCCCACTGAAGGCTGCCAGCAGCTGAGCAGGTCCTGGTGAGTGTGTTTGCAGCCACGGTGCATTTGGCACTCCTGGTGTAGTATAAGATAATCCTCCTCAGTTTGTTGCAGACAGGTTTTGCATCCTGCTGTATCCATCCCCAGAACATTTGTAACTCATTCCTGCTGGGGGGCTGAAGGGAGGAGGGTGGCCAGGATGGTTTCTGGCCACCAGCACTAGCTCTGTGCTTGTGGGGTGCTTCCCTTTTTTGCCCAAAGGAGCCCAGTTAACAGCTTGCCAGGGCTGGGTGCTTTGCACTGGGTTTACTTCTGATGCATCAAACTTTCCACAGCAGTGAAGCAGCACCAGGACTCAGAGCTGGGCTTGGTTCATCTTTGGAGTCAGGGTAATGGGCCACAGGTGACTTCTGGGGGTTGAATTTCCCCCGTGGAAAACTGCAGATCTCAGGCCACAGCCTGTGCTGGGGTCAGTGCACATCAGAGCTGTCCTGGGCTGCTTGAGAAGAGCAGGAAAGAAGGAAAGCCTGGCTGAGACCTCTCCAACCCTGGCTGTATGGTTTAATTAAGGCTGAATTAAAGCCCCCTGACACTGGGGGGGGAAGGCAGTGGTGCAGCTTTCAGCGTGCTGCTCCTGGCTCCAGCAGCCTTGTATGAGTGTGGCAGAGGAGAGCTGCTGTCCCCAAGGGTTACCTGCCCCAAACACGTGGCATGGCAGGGGGGCTGGAGGTTCTCTCACTGTGCTGGGCACCCTGGCTGCAGGGCAGTGCCCTGTTGCAGCTCCCTGCCTGCACTCTCCTGGCTGTTCTGCAGGGAACTGGGAAAAGGGCAGTGTCTCCTGGAGGGAAGGGACCACCATCATGCTGGAGCAGAGCAAGTGTGAAGTGTGCTGTGGGCAGGGAGGTATTCCTGGATGGAAACTCTGCTTTCACATCCATTTTGTACCCTCCCTCAGTACAAAATGTCGCCCTTTTGGAGGAACATTGCCTGCTCATCACTGCAGGCACCAGCATTGCATCCACACCCCATCCATGCCCATCCCTCCTCCCTGCCTGAGTGCCCAAGGGCAATGAGAGGTGAGCCCAGGGGCCAAGGACAGGCTCTGTCACCCTGGGCAGGTTCCTGGGCCCTCTGGGAGCCCTCATGTGGGGCAGCAACCACTCCTTCCACTGCAGTGCACTCCCCTCCCTCCCTCCTGGCTGCTTCCCTCTACTCCAGCTCGTTAACTTCACATCCCTCCTCTCCCTCCACCTCCATATCCCTGTCCACCCCTTCTCCCTGCACTCTGGCTGGGTTTCAGGGGGTGCTCTGCACCCCAGACAGATGCCAGCACGTGCTGGGGGTGACAGTCACTGATCCCATCCCTCCAGTCACAGCAGAACATGCTGGGAGCAGCTGTCCTGCAGGGGTCAAAAGGGCCAGCAGGTTGTAGCTGTGACCTGCTGGCTGTCACCTGGTGTGTGTCACCCCTGGGGTGCCTGGAGCAGCCCGTGCCCACAGCAGGGGAGGCACCTCAGTTCAATTCCTCTCAGCATCCAGCCTGGAAACCCTCTTGCCTTCTACTTCATGTCATACCAGGAAACAGGCCTTTCTCCATCTTTTCCTCCTGGGATGCTAGATTCCTCAGGCTTCAGAGAAAACAACTCCCCCAAACCTGGGCAGTTTCCCAGGTCAGCAAAGGAGCCACACCAGGAGCTTGCTGCAAACACCAAAATGCCAAATCTGGAAGCATGGGATTTTTTTTTTTTTTTTTTTTGCAAACCCCAAATCTGAAGCCTGTTTCTACAGCATGTATTTGGAAGGGTTAAATTCACATCTTCCAGTCTTTAATTACTTAACTATTCAGTGCTTTCCTTAATGATAAACAGATGGATGTAGTCTAGTTCCTTCCTGTTCTAGCTCCATTGATTGCATTGGACTGGCTGCTGGGCTGGATTTGGCCCCAACTGTTTATCAAGAAGTCTGTTCTGCATTTCAATGTCCCCATCCACCCACCTCCATCCCCAGGAGCATGTAGCACCAGCAGCACTGTGAGGTGGGAGCTGCAGCACTGGGATGGCTGGGGCTCAGTGTGTGGCTTGAGCAGAGCCCTCAGGGTGTAAAAAACCCAAATAACCCATTGCAAAATGCCTGCAGTATTAAAAGTATCCCTTGAAGTGTGAGGAGGGTACTGGAGGGCATCCCTCAAGCCAGCTCCAGGTCCTTGCTCACAGTTTCACATCCTGGTGTATTTTGCCCAGCATGTCCATAATGGAGAGACAGAGAACTGGAAACAGAATTTCCGTGGCAGATGGGGTCTCTGCATTTCAGAGCTGCCTCTCTGAAGCTAAAACAACTTCTTGCTGCCAGGTAGTCCCAAAATGAGCAGGGAAAGTCACTCCAAAGCCCTTGAGGAGTTGAAGGTTTCAGGGCCTGGGCTCTTGGAGCCTGATTCAGTGCCTCATTGCCCAGCAGCGTTGTGCAATCACCTCTTCAGTCACTCAAAGTCCAGGTGTGAGGAAGACAAGTGCTTTCCAGGCCTGATGTCCCCACACTTTGCTCCCAAGTGCTGGCTGGGGCACATCCCAGTGCCAGTTCCTGCAGGCAGCTTGGCTGTGGCCAAACCCCTTCACTGTGCCCAAGCTCAGCAGGTTGGTCCCCTCTGGCAAAAGGCTGACCAGACACGGGGCATTTATTCACTCTGTGCAGCACCACGGGCACTGCACACAAGGGGCTGAGGCCAGGGGAGAGGTGCAAGCGAGTCAGGAGGTCTCAGTGCTGTGACAGGATGCAGGGATGCAGGGAGGTGAAGGAAGGGAGCCCTTGACCTATTTTCCCTGGGCCCCCTGCCATGTGCAGGCAGGGAGAGCTCTCCTGTGCCAGCCCTGGCAGTGCCGTGCCAGAGGGAAGGTGCCCAAGGCTGCTCCCCTTTCCCCTGCTGGGGCAGGTGGGGGGCATCTCCAGGTGCCCTGCACACCCAGGCCTGGCTGGCACAACCAAGGGCTGGCTCTGCAGCCTTCAGCCCCTCTCCATTATCTCAATAAATGGCTGCTCCCACCAGCAGGTGCCCAGTGCTTGCCCTCATGGCATCCTAAGCACAGGATATGGGCAGGATCTTGCTCCAAACAGGCCTGTGAGAGAGAGGTGTTCTCCTTCCTGCAGGTTATTTCCTCTTGCAGCCTGGTTGGCTGTCTGGGTTACATTTGAGAAACCTGATAAATCTGGCCTTATAAATCTGGCCTTTTTTTTTTTTTTTTTTAATTTAAAATACAAGGAAGCAAGCAAAACCAGAAAAAACAGTCAACCACCCCCTAACCCAAAAAAAACCACCTCAAATCCTTACTCTCCAGCAAATTGCAAGGGTGTTCCACGTGCAGTGTTGCAGTGCTGGCCAGCAGAGCTGCAGACAGCTTGCAGTAGCTCTGGAAGGTGTGTGCTCTTCTGTTCATCCCAGGAGTGTTAACTCTGCAGCCTTCTGTTGATGAGCTAAATGCTGTCATTGGTAACTGCTTCCCTCCTGCTCAGATGAGGAGAGGGACAGTAAAGGCCACTCTTCCTGAGTCCTGGAGTGGGCTTGTTGCATGGGAAGGGCCTGGGAAACAATACCTGTTCTCTTTTCCATGAGAAACCAGGTGATGCTTAGGATCAGGATATGCTGGCAGCAGGTAATTAACCCCTGACACTCCTGTGAGCTCTGCACGAGGAGAGGAGAGGAGAGGAGAGGAGAGGAGAGGAGAGGAGAGGAGAGGAGAGGAGAGGAGAGGAGAGGAGAG
>VZUI01049328.1:0-64576 GCA_013401135.1 Cettia cetti | reverse complement strand
CCCCCACCGAGGAGCCGCGGCCGGAGCCCCCGGCTGGGAGCCCGCCCGCCCTCGGGGCTGGCCCTGGGAGCATCCCGGGATGGGCAGAGGGGCGGGCACGGTCCGGCCGGAGCCCAGAGTGAGCAAGGGACAGATCGTGGAGAGGGGAGGAGGGGAGGGAAGAGTTACGGGATTGTCTTTGTGCGGCAGGAGGGTATCCCAAACCAGGATTCGGGGCTGCGAGTGTCCTGTTAAAATGCGTGGAGAAGCAGCTTGCTTGTGATGTAATCGCGTGCCTTGATCTCAAATTGCTGGCCCAGAATCGCACAGGGCACGTTTCAAAGCCAGGAAATGAGACCAGACCCAAAGCCGTTGTCGCGTATGGCTGTCAAAACACCTTGTCCCTGCACTCCCCTGTCTTGTGTGCTCTTTATTTCTCTTCCTGTTAAGATCTTCCTTTCCAGTTCCCTTTTCCTCTTATTCAAAAGTACTTAGTCTACAAAACCTTTAGCTAGAGAAACAGACCTAGGTTTACTATAATTAGTTAATTTCTGAACTTTTGCTGTCATCTGAAGGGTTGCTGAAATCTGCCTGTTATCCACTTCCTTTAGACTGCAAACACATTGAGACAAACCATCCTTTACAATGCTGCCGAGATGCTGGAGGATGTAATCAGAATTTCTGCCTGTTTTACTCTGCAGTCAGTTCTGGATTGAGGAATGGTCTGTGTGCAGCACAAAGTGTGAATTGTTTGAGCAGAGTCTTAGGAGATAAATGGTTTGTGCTTAGGAAGATTTGCAGCTGTTATTTAAAATAGACACACCAAAAGGAGAGGTTTTGTCTTGGGAGAAATCCTGTTGTTCATCTGGTTGGACTTGTGGCCTCCTAGCCCTGTTACAGTGGTTGCAAATAAAAGGACCTGATTTATTCTTGTGTGCGTACATGATTCACACCCGTCTTCATCCCACAAAGACAGTAGGAACTGAAATAGAGAATTAAATTCGGGATATCTGCACCCTCATCTATAGGGCTGCCTTTGACTTCAAGGGCCTTTTGTTTCTCTCTCCTGCCAGAATGTTTTCTCTCCTTTGTCAGAATGGAAAGCCTGCCTGAAGTTTTCAGTGGTTTTCTGTTTAGAACAGAAAGCTGGGCTCTTGGCTGACACCAGCCTGTGCAGATACCAAATTGCCTGCACGCTTTGTTCCCTCACAGGGACTGACTTGGGCTTCACCAGCCCAGAGCTCAAGGCTTCAGCTCAGCCCTGTTTGTCTGGCCCATGGAAAGAGCTGGAGCAGGTAGTGTCTGTCACTGCACAAGAAGCATGGCTTGCTCTCTTTTGTGATATTTTTGCTAATTTTCAGGGGGGTTTTTTTGTTTGTTTGTTTGTTTTTGTTTTTTTTTTAAATTTGGCAGATGGAAGCTGAAGAGGAAGGGGCAAAAAAGCTGTCAGAAGTCAGCTTTGAAGACTTGCCTCCCAACTACCATAACGAGTCCAACACGGAGACCAGAGTGGGCAACAGAACTGTTCAGACTCATCAAGAAATTGATAAGGTATGAGAAAACTTGGATATGGTGAGCTCTCCATTCTTACACACCTTTTCTTCCCACCCCCCCCCCCGCCCCATTTTACATGTTTATTCACAAAATAGCTTGGAGTGTAAATTCTTCTGACGATAATTACTTTGGGGTTTGTGTCTTCTGTGCTTGACTAATCACGGTGTTAAGGACACTTGCCAAGAAAGGTTAGTGTGAGATAACAATTTATTTTGAAAAAAGGCCCTGCTAAAAACAGGACACAGCTACAGCTATTACATGGGTAATGAAAATGCAACCATCTCCTGCTCAGCTGCCTTCTTTACAGTGTCGTTTTAAATAGACAAGGAGGTAGCTCTGTTACCTACTTCCCCTCTCAGATTAGGGTTTATTAAGAGTGACAGCAAAATGGGAAAAAAGAGGGGGTGAGAGTGGGTTAGTTATTGCAGGATGTAGGACTGAGCGTAACAAAGGGCTGATAAAAACTAGTTTGATATTTGGCTCTTTTCCTGTATCAGGTTACGGATAACAAAACTGGATCAACAGTTTTTTCTGAGACAGTTATTACATCCGTAAGAGACGGAGAAAACAAAAGGAATCATGTAAGTGAGCACATTTCTTTCCTTTTGAAAATCAAACAAATACTTTGAGTTCCTTGTTCAGAAGACCGTGACAGGGTTCACCTAACGAAATTTTGCAATGTTTTGAAACACAAAAAAACATTGGGGTAAGCAGTCAAAAATGTTTGTGTTTTTTAATTAGTTTAACTTAGGAATATTATGACTTGGAAACAGTTTAGTGCTGTGGTTGATTCATGTGTTTGAATATTCAATTTGTCTGTCAAATGTAAATATTAAATACCAAAGATAGTTACACAGCCCTTTCCAGAGTGTGGAAAAATCCTTAGTATAACAGTGACCTTTTCTTGCATTAAAAAAATTGCTTTATAGATATTAACAGTTGAAAATAACCCCAAATAATTTATTTATGAGGAATCTTTGGAACAATATATGGCTCTATTTGCTTTTCAGCCTAACACAGTGATGGACAACCAGTTATGAAATGTCACTTTGAGGAGAAGGGAGAGAGATGAGACAATAAATCCCCCACCCCTCAAAATATCGTTGTTTAAGGACTCTCAAAGGAGTTTAAAAGATCAAGATCTTGTTTACCCGTGTCTTGCAAGCACAGGTACATTTGCTAAACATCAGTAGTTACGTGAGAAGTTCAGCACATACCACTAGTTTAAAAAATTGGGTTTTCTTTGGTTATAGTCCACCAAAGCGGATTCTTTTCTGTGCTCTCACTAAGACTGGGCTTGCTAGGTTTCCTCTGATAGCTGGCTTCATCTGACTAATAGTTTGTGGTTTGATTTACTTCAACATGCCCTGGCTTTTTTAGAAGTAACTTACCTCCAGTTCTTTCACAGAAGCAGCTCTGTAACTCTTTTATAAATATAATTATGGAAATTATTTTATAAATATAATTATGGAAAAATTATGTCAGTAGTTCTGATTTTTAAGGGGCACAGAACCCAAAATTAGTGCCTCTTTTCTAAAGTTTTCCCTCTTGCAGCTCAAGTTTTTATACTGCTATTTAAGTTTATAAATGGCAAGTAGCAAAATATAGCACACACAGGCAACTTTACTTTTTACTTTTTTTTACTGTTTGGCAAAGCTTGTAGCTTAAGTGAAAACTCAAGGTATAAAACAGAGTGTAACTATTTGAAACTACAGCTGATTCTATACAAAGTGTTAACATCCTACACAGTGCTTTTTCATAGTGAGATTATGTGTAATAAAGACAATTCAAATGTTTTTTTTTCCCCGAGAAAACGTGAGCATAATCTTCAAACCTGGCATACAAAGGCAAACTTTATAAGCTCTTAGCACTGCAGCAAAACACTACTGGTGTTTCATAATGTATTTGGCTTGCCAGTGGTGTCTAATCAATCTTCACAGCTGTAAAAATTATTTCTAAATTAACTTTCTCCAGGGTTCATACGAAGTTCCTTATAAGCCTCATATATCAAGGTACAGCTGCATTTTCCATATGGGAAGTTTGCCTCACTGACCAAGCCGGTACTGCATCCAGAACTCTCTCACTGTTCCCAATGCTCCAGCTGAAGGATTTGAGGGCTGAATAGAGATTTTTGTCAGGTTTTGTGGTGGCAGCCTTCGTGCAGCTCTGAGCCAAGAGCAGCCAGAGCTGGTCCCGTCTGCTCCTCGTCACTTAAACCCTGCACCCCTTGTGCACCAACACCCCCTGCAGCAGCTGCTGCAGCAGAGCTGCACTTGTTCGTGCTCCTTTACCCCCTCACACTCATTCTGAACCCTCAGCATGCCCACAGTACAAATGTGGGGGTTTTATCTTCTTTTCCTATCAGAGCTGGGATTAAATGCCCGAGAGATGGATTTTCGTGTTTGGACTCAGATGTTTATTAATTCTCATCTGTAGTACACTCTCACAAGCTGTGAGTTGTAGCTAACAAAATAGAAAATGGCTCTGTCTCTAGCTCTTTGCAAGGTTTTTTAAGCACAAACTGTCTAATTATGAAATAACATCTAAATTCTTTTTACTTTTAACCCAATAACCAACCACCCATGGCCTGCAATGCAGATTTTTCCACCCAATTACAAGAAACCACCCAAACCCATGAAGAAGAAGGTGAAAAAGGACTGGCCTCTGCCCTAAATCCTCCATCTTGCTTTATATATATATATTTCTATATTCTAAAACCTTAAACTCTAAGTTTTCCACCCTGTGATATCACACACTTCTATTCAAACTACACACCCATAATCCCAGTGCTATCACTCAATTTTGGAAGCCTTCTCCACGGCCTCAGGTCAAATGCAGTGTTTGCTTGGGGGTCAGTGCCTGTCAGCACAAAAAGTCTGAAATTCTCAGTGACCAGGGTTCGAAAAAACCTTATTTAGAGGTTGCCAGCTTAGAGGAAAAGCAGCCTACAGATGTACTTGGTCCTCATTTAAGGAGAGCTTGACATTAATGTGACTGAGAGGTGCCTAACAGGAGGACATCTGAGAATGCTTGTAAACTTTAAGGAGGAATATGAATCACTTTTGCTATTACAAGGGTGAAGAAATGTTGTGGGAGTAAGGCAATTAAGAATTGGAAGAGCTGGGTTACAGCAAGGAAAAAAGTGGTGCTGTGGAGATTTCTGTGAAGCAGAAGAAAAATTTTGTCCAAATTAAAAGGCACTGTTGCTTAGAGCTGCAAACTTCAGGTAAAGGTATTGGGAAATGAGCTGCACTAAACTTTGCACTGGGCCCTTAGGTCGTTTTTATGTACACGAATTTTCATAGCTGAAATTTTTTGTGACACTGTGATGTGTCCCTGTCACTCTCCAGGCCATGGGCTTCACATACCAACAGGTGGTGGAAGAGTGATTCCACTGGTTTCATAGGCTCAGTTTATAGGCTTACCTAGTAAAAGTTAAGGATTCCCACAGCTCCTGCCCTTTAGGTACAAATTTGGGTGGTAAGAAGAATTTTTCAAGCACCTTCACAAACGATCTGCTCTGAAATTTAAACTCTGTGTAATTTATTACTGCAGTAGTTTGTGATAACTGGAACCCTACACCTCCTCAGTTTACATTTATTTTCTGTGCTGAGTTATAAGCCTCTGAATCACTGAAAGTTTTTTTGTGACAATTTTTGGGCTTTGGGAGATGACACAAGAGCCTCACAAGAAGGCAGAGATGTGTCTGCACTGCAATAATAAATCCACTTATTGGCTGGAATGAGAAATTCAGCTCTGGAGAAGCAGCTTTGTGGAAAACAGGTTGTGCCTGTGTTTTAGATCACAGTGCTTGTACTCCTGAGGCAGGTACCAATACACACACAAACAGTGCACATAAAGAAACCTATATAAGCATGTACATGTACATAAAGTGCAGATATTACAGAAAAAGGAGGGAAAATCCTCCCCACACAGACTTTTCCTTTCAGACTATTTCCCCTGGCTCTGCATCCAGCAGCATTCTCCTCAGTCTGCTCTCTGTTACTGATGATACGCCTTGGGAGGGCTGACCTGGAACAGGGACTGGGCAGAGCCAGAGAATAAAGTAGGTATTTATTGAAAGGCCTTTGGGATACACCTTGGGCAGGACAAGGGCCTGACCAGGACTACACCCAAAGGTGGACTGAGAATGGTCACAAAAATTGGCTAACAGGTCATGAGGTCTCACACTTTTCTAAGTTTTGGTCCATTTGCATATTGGGGTTTAATTGTCCAATAACAGCTCCAGGCTGTGAGGTCCCATCCTCCTTGCTCCTGCCTTCAGCCACCCTTGTTTGTGCTTTTGGGCCTGAAAGTTGTCCTTGGTCTCCAGCAGGAAAAGGATTTGTTTTGTCTCCCTACTCTGTGAAGAGAGCTCAGCAGCACTTAATGTGAGGCTCAGAACTGCACCCCCAGGCAGCACAGAATCTGAAAAACATGAAAGCTAAAGCTTAAGGCACCAATGGCTCCTGTGACAGTGCTTTTGTGGCTGTGGGTGTTATGAGTGCCCAGAAGGGGAGTTGGGCTCGTTGCCATTTCTGGCAGTGCAGCCCAGTTCCTCAGAGGTGCTGCATTGCTGGGAGGCCCCATGTACATTCCCAGACTCACACTCACTTTCTCAGATGTCACTGAGGGCTGACAGTCACCCCTGTAGATGTCAGGCTCCAATCCAGCAGTCTTGTGTGTTTTAGAGGCCAAACACAGGCAAGAGGGAGTTGGATGGGCGTGAAGTCTGTGGAGGCCTTTAACATCCTTTTGTTCCTGGATTTAAGGCTCAAATACTCTAATTTACTTCTCCAGGGAGCACTGGGTAGCTTGCAAATTAGCAGAGTATATTCAGTCAAAAGTTCAAGCACAGAGCACAGCAAAAATAACAGTATTCCTCATTATTCTATGAAAATCAAAATCTTCTCTAGCTTGTTGGCTAGACTTGTTTCAGTTGTGATACATTAGCCTAACCAAGGGAAAGCAAAGATGAAATATAAAAGGAAGCAAAATTGGTACTGGTAAGTTTTGCTACAAAAAGATGAGTTGCATTTCTTCTCACTTCTGTTCAGAGCAGTATCTTACTCTTTCTTCTGTCATAAGTTGCAATTATTCAAAGCTACTGAACCTGAGCTTTTTTCCTTGTCTCTAGTAATATGATAAACAATAATAAAAAAGCAATACCTCTTTTTATTTTTTGTGGTGGTTTGGTTATTTTGTGGTTTGTATTTTTGTGGTGGTTTTTTTTTTTTCAAGTTTTAATAGAAGTGTTAGCTTTCAATTCTCATTTTTTCAAGTTTTAATAGAAGTGTTAGCTTTCAATTCTCATTTTTTGAAAGAGATTTTTTAATGATGCTGGTCTTTAGGGAGAGTGAACCAGGGGACTGGGAGAACATAACATATTTCTCATTTCACTTTGGCACTGTGGAGCAGTTTCCCTTCTTCTGCTTGCCCATGGTGGCAGGGGCAGTTGAGGGCAGGGCTATGCCTTCCCTTTGGTTGCACAGCACAGGTCAAAGTGCCTTGGTGGGAGGGTGAGGGAGGAGAGCTGCCCTCGGTGTGGCTGTCTGCAGGGTGCTTGCAGCTCCTCCAGCAGGGTGGGAGTGCCTGTGTGCACACCTGTGCTGGGGACACACCTTCTGCAAACACAGCACTGCTCTCTGAGGGATTCCAAACACCAGCATGGACTTAGGTTGAGACCCTGGGGTGCCCAGGCCTTTGTTTCCATATTGAAGCTGCTGTTTGCTGCCCTGGGCAGGGAGGTATCACTGTGAATCAGCCTTTGCAAACTGACCTGGCAGCTTCTGGTTTCTCTGTACAGACAGAACAGATGGCATCCCTTTTGCACAGCCTCATTTGAACCTTTTCTCCGCCTTTCTCTTTACTCTAGCAGTAAAGTGCTAAAAAGAAAGAAAAGATTTCAATCTGCCCCTTTTCTAGAGAAAAACAGTGGTTTAAATGGCTAAGCCGCAGCTCTTCAAGCTCCCACTTCTCCACCAATATCCAGAACTGCCAAATTAACTGCTTGGTTCCTGTGTGGGCACCTTGTGTGATTTCACCAAACATGTTCTCAGCCACATGTACTGGAGTTGCTCTCTTTGAGGCTCCTACTTCTCCAGGAAGAGAAGTCCTACCAGTGCTCTATAGAAAGGAAGCTCTGGAAACTGAGAAGGAAGAATCAGTGGAATGCAAATTGCAATTTTTCCATCAGCAACACTGCAGGAGAGGAGTCAGTGGCAGAAAATTGAAAATGCAGCAGCTTGGTGTTGACTTCTGCTGCCTTATACCTCAGGGAGGACACTTGTTTTGGACAGTTTTATTTGGGTCCAATTCCTTGGTTGCTTTTTTCACAGAACTTTTAGTCCCTGATGACTTGCACTCAGCAGCCTTAAACTATCAATAGTCACAGTAAGTGCATTCCTGGATTGAAATCCAGGTCTCTGTCTAGCCAAAAATCACATAATACCTAAATCTGGTAGGTTTTGTACATTTAATAATTTAATTCCCTGGTATTTTAAGTTTGCTTTTCTGTTAGCTGTCCAGCCTGCTCTGCTCCATTAATCATTGGACCAGTGCAGTTCTTTTCTGCACTACACCCACCCTTTAGGTGATCTTTGGTGGAGGAGCAGATAAGGCAAACTGTGCTTGTTTTAGAGAGCCCTGGAGCCATTCCTCAGACAGGCATGGTTAGACATCCTTAACCAATTCCTAATGCTTTGCTGAACCCTTTTTTTGGTTCCCTTTTTAGTTTTGGTCTTGGCAATGTAGAATGTGAAGCTTTGGGGAGAGTGTGCATAGCTCATGAGGACAAGTAGCCTGTGGTTGGTAGCATAGAAAATGGTGCAGAGGGAAGAGGCTTTAGCTAAAAATGTGAAGAATTGTTCAGTTAGCATTCTGAGTTGCTTTTGTTAATCTGGAGTGTTTTCAGGCTGTGAATCTTGTTGTAGAGAGGGACTTATTCTTGTATGAAAGGTGTGATGGACTGTGTGCATGTCTCTGAGACTTCATAGGTAACTCCAGCAGCAGCAAATGCTCCTTAGTGATGCAAAAGCTATTAGGAGATTTAATTTAGGTCATGGATGACAGGATGGCATTATTGTCAGCCACAGTGTAACTAAACCCAGTGGTTTTGACTGATGTTCACTGGGCTACAGCCAAAAAAACCTGGATGTTAGTCCCAGTGGATGAAAAGACCTGCCAGAAGGAGATTGAAATACAAGTGTCAAGTCTGATCATGTACAAAGGAACTTCTCTGAGGAGGAAGATGGGAAATCCCTGTAATTACCTGAGACACTCCTCAGTGTGCACATCTTTGTTTGCTGAGCTCAGTCCATCCTGAGCTGGCTTTCTCTCTGGGAAGGCTGTGTGGGCAGTTGTGGGTGCACACAGGGCAGCAGGAGGGGACAGTGTGCACAGACACCAGGGCCTGTGAATCCCTGCAGGGCTGCAGTGGCCACACACTCAGCTGTCACCCTGAGCCCTGGGAGCAGCTGCCAGACCTTATCAGGGCAGGAGAAACAAGGTGCCTTTTGCTGGGAGGGGAGGCAAGCCAGGCAGGTGTTCTGGCTGAAAACACAACCAGCCACTTCAGAGAACACACATAGTATCACTTTTTTTTTCTTTTCTTTTTTTTTTTTTTTTTTTTTTTTTCTCTGAAATGGTAGTTTAGATTTCCAGGCAAGTAAAAGGGTTACTTCTAATTAAGAGTATCAAATCCTGCTCTCATTTGTATCAGTGGGAGTATGAAGCAGTTCAAATCACTTAAGTAAATTTACACGGTTAGTAATGAAAAAAAGTACTTAAAGAGTGACTAGGATTCCTCTCAAATTTCCTGTTAGTCTGGCTTAGTTTGAGTTGGTCTTTTTTCTGTCGAGTTAGGGAAACAAACCTATGTAGTACTAATAGATATTCCAAAAGTCTTCATTAGCAATTCCAGTCAATACCTGTATTTAGAGTTGTTAAGAAATTTGACAGATCCTCATGTGCTCTAATGTGCTATTTCTATTCCAACTAAACCCCAAAGAAAAATAATATTTTTATCATGTTGGCTGAAGGTCCATCTCACTGTTTTTATCTCTCTGCACTACTACCCTTTGAGTAGCTAAATACTGAAGAGAGAAAGCTTTTCTTGTGACAAATTTCTCCTCACCAAAACTGAGCTATTGCTGTGATATAGTGACAGTGCCTGGAAACTGATTCAATGTTCTGGGCATTGATGCCTTGGGAAGGCTGACCTGGAAGAGAGACTGGACAGAGCCAGGGAATAAAGTAGGTATTTATTGAAAGGCATTTGGGATACACCTTGGGCAGGACAAGGGCCTGGCCAGGGCTACACCCAAGGTGAACTGAGAATGGTCACAAGAAATGGTCAGGAGGTCTCACACTTTTCTAAGTTTTGGTCTATTTGCATATTGTGGTTTAATTGTCCAATTACAGCTTCAGGCTGTGAGGTCCCATCCTTCTTGTTCCTCCCTTCAGCCACCCTTGTTTGTGCTTTTGGGCCTGAAAGTTGTCCTTGGTCTCCAGCAGGAAAAGGATTTGTTTTGTCTCCCTACTCTGTGAAGAGAGCTCAGCAGCACTTAATGTGAGGCTCAGAACTGCACCCCCAGGCAGCACAGAATGTGAAAATATGAAAACTGAAACCTAAGGCATCAGTATGGTTAGTGAGAGCAGATTGGTAAACCAGAGAGTTCTCCTGAAGGATACAAAACTCTCTCTTCCAGCCAGTGCTCCACCAGTGTCTATGCACCACTTCTAAAGCTCTCAGCATCCTTGTTGGTTGTGGGAATAAATCCTGCCTTGTCTGAAGCTTTCCATGTGCAGGGAGGAATGAAGGTTCCTGCTTCTCCCTTGTTTGCACACTGGTTGCCACAACTCTTGTGCCAACAAGCCACGGGAAGGGAGCAGTGCAGGTCCGAGGGAGGGGGTTTGCCTTTTCCCTGGGTTTGGTTCAATTTTCCCAATCATGCTGAGTTTGGGGATTCAAGGCTGTGCAATTGTATTTTATAGATCGTGTCCAAGTTGTAGGGAGATATAAAAACAAATAACCATGAATGATTTTACTTTGTGCCTCTCCTAGATCAAATCACCATGAATGATTTTACTCTCTCCTTTCCTGTTTATTCTAAGAGAAATATTTTGGGGTTTTCTTGTCTTCTCTTTAAGGTAGCATCCATTCAGGAGAGTGAATCTTTTATGTGGGCTGGTGGCAATTTGGTGGATCTAGTGACATCTGCTAAGAGATCATAGTATGGATTGTCTTTATTGAAGGTTTATTGGCAGTGTTTCTTTCCTCTTGCCATGCATGTGTAGCAAATTATTGTGAGAGGAAAAGCTTTAAGGCGAATGAGATTTTTTTTCCACTGGTTTTGATTACATGACTTAATTCATTGGCTCCAGCAGCTGTTTATTTGAGGTTTTAGCTGCAACCGTGTTATCTAATTAAGCAGCAAGCCTTAGCTGGAAGGGTAACAACAGTAGCTAAGGCTTTAGGAAATACAGGCTACAGCACTGGATGTATGGCAGAGATATTTTGTCTTTTTATCTTTTATTGCCTCTGTTATAATCATGGAGTGGTTGAGATAGACACAGAGGATGCAGATAAATGGGTTAAAGCTGGTTACATCTGTGTTGTCATAGGTAAGGTGGCAGAATTTGCTGTGGCTGGGAGGTTGGCCCAATAACATGTTGTTCCATATTTGATGAGCCTAAGACTTGCCTAACCTTTGCCTGGGCTTGAGGAGGGTTAGATTCTACAAAATCCATGGTATGACACTGGTTTTATGCCAGTGAGTAGGAGGAGAAAAAAGAAATGTGATCAGTGGTTGCTCAGCCTTCTGTGCATTTGTGCAGAGTCAGGAAGAGGTGTGAGATGCTACAGTCCAGCTTGATGGTAGCTTGCACTGTGATAGAGCTAAACCATGGAAATTGAAGGGAAGTGGTGAACTGAAGTTGTTTCTGCTTAGTTCTGTTTCATCAAAGGTTTGGCAAATGTAAGAAAGAAAGTAAAAGCTCTATAGAATGGTGTTTGGAAATGCAGTGCCTCGAGAAATGCATTTCTCTGTCAGCTGACTGAGTCCAACTTTGTCCTTCCTCCCATGTGACTTACAAGGAGCATTTTGGCTTCTTTTGTGGAGTGAGTGTCTGCCTGGCCTGTGAGGGGCTGAGTCACTGACAGCACCGAGGGACACCACACTGGTGAATGCATCAGCTGCCAGCTCCAGGTTCTTCACCTCTGCAGCTTACACAGAGAGCCCCCCTCACCTGTCCTACCTGTCCTGATCCTCACCGTCACAGCAAGTCCCCTTCTCCCTTCCAGGCAGTAATACATTGTAATACAGCATGATTGTGCCAAAGGCACACGGAGTGGGGTGGGAATTCTGGGTCTGTTTACTCATTATTCTGTCTGGAGATGACTCAGAGCCTGCTTGTGAGTTCATATCATATGAAGAATCCCTCAAACTTCTTCCCTTAGAAAGTCCAGGGGGAGCATCAGTATCTTAGGGCATGTAGAGTTTGTCATCATGCTGTCAGGCAAAGGGGAACCTTAGTATTTCCAAGATATCTCACAGCTGTCAGCAAGGGAAAGTTTTGGTCCCCTGGTAGGTGTTTGTCTTGGACTTTGTACATGGTGGAATTCTGCAATGCATTCATATTCTTTTTGTCCCTTTTGGAAGGACAAAAAGAGTCTGCTGAAGACCCTTTTTCATTTCTTCCTCATTTGTGTTTGTTTAGGAAATGGGACGAATATTCATGAATAGTCATCCTCTCATGTTGTCGATATCCTCTAGGCAGATGATTTCAGATGGAAAATTTAATTAAGGGAATAATAAAATAAAGGAGGCTCTTTTGTAATCCCAACAAATACCCCAAAGAGGAGGTCTTGACAGAGGTTCAAAGAGTCAACACCTATGACCCAAATGCCTATTCCATCCTTAGGCAGACATGGATCTCGTGTTCCCAAAATCCTCGAGTGCTGGAGATGATTTATTCCAATGCTGTTGCTGTAATTCAAACCCCTTCTTCTTCCATCTACAGCTCATGGAAAATAAACTATTCAATTTCTTCTGTAGTAAAAAGCAATCTTATACTGTCAACTCTGCCATGGGCAAAATCCATTGAATGTCGATCCTTACCATTGTGCTTCTGTTCCAATATTATTATCTTTGGCTGGCACCTTAAACAGAATTAATAGGTCTGTTGAAACCGTAGACTACCAAAAAAAGTATATTGTATAGGAACAAAGCCCTTAAGACTCAGGGTTTGAAATCAGTTCAGTGAGGGGTGGGGCACAGGTCAACATCTCACTCTCACTGTGCTACTCTTAATTCAGTGATGAAGATTAGCCAGCAG
The DNA here is from genome assembly GCA_013401135.1 of Cettia cetti. Classification (NCBI taxonomy): domain Eukaryota; kingdom Metazoa; phylum Chordata; class Aves; order Passeriformes; family Sylviidae; genus Cettia; species Cettia cetti. The sequence goes on along the minus strand of VZUI01049328.1, from coordinate 51,706 downwards.
CTATTAAGTACAGAAATCTTGTTTTCAGAGGCTTTTCTTTTCACCCAGCTGTTTCACATCCTACTCTGCCTTGTTTTGCTTTTACAAATTTGCAGAACTGACATAGTTCAGTAGTGAATCACAGAAACTTTGTGGCTGCCAATCGACAAGAGCAGCCTGCAATAAAACCCAGCTCCCGGGGAGCATCACTGCCTCAAAGCTGTGTCTCTGTGTGATCTCTGCTGCTCACAAACCCTGGCACCCCAGAGCTTTGTGGCACAGCCCTGCAGAGGCTCCACAACTGCTGCTGGAGCTCAGGACATTTGGAATAAAAGCCAAGATCTCTCAGACCACGAGTGTTCAGACACATCTCCTGGTAATCAAAGACCAAAGAGTTCTTCTCCCAGCAACAGGTAGATGCATTTCTCTGTCAGGACCATTAATTGCAAACTCATTAGGAAAACTTGGTTTATGAACATGCATCAGTATTTTGACCTCACATTTACATTTACATATATATATATACATGTGCACACATACATATATGCATAGACACAGTCCTTTTCTCCTTTCCTACTTAGATAGCTCGTGGATTCCAGACTAAGTTAATTACCTGTCAGATATATGATTTATGGTGGTTTTCTACTAATTTAGAACAGTTCTTCTCATGTGCCCACTTTGACACCACTGCAAAATAGATTGAAATGAGTACTTGGCACTGTGTTTCCTACATGGGAGCATTTGCAGAAGCTGTAGTCCTGCCAGGATCAGGTTGTTGTTAACTCAGTAAAAAAAAAGGATGAGGGAAGAAAATGGAGTGGCTGCTTCTGCAGAGTGACCTGCTATTAAATTATTGCAAGGCAGACAGAGAGATTTTGACAAAGAATGAAAAGAGCATGATCTGAGAGAGCAGCTAGGCACCATTTTTCTCTTTATTCTGAGGCATTTGCCAGTAATTTTTTAAAAATTTTGTTTCTTTGGGGTTTTTTGGTATAGTTTCTTTTTTCATTGGAGTCAGATCCTTGAAGCCATGGATGATATATCATTTATTTCCTCTTTAGAAATTGAGCATTAACTGCACAAGGGTCTGATCAGTGACAGGATCACTGTTTGTGGGGTGGGAATGAGCAGGTGGTGTAGAAAGGGGTGCAGTTCTTATGCTGGTGCTGAGCAGTTTATTTGGGGTCACAGCCTGCCTCAATAATTCCCTTTTTGACAGCATGTTAAGGCTAACATAGCTGTGCTGCTTTGGATACCTAAAGCCAAGCTCAAGTGCCTTCAGGCCACCTTCACTCATGTCATGTAGACATATTTTGCCTCCATTTATATTGTGTCATGTGGAGAACCAGAAATGAAGCTTTTCCAAATAAAATATTTCTGGGAAGCAGGGGAAAAGGAATTGGATGAGATTAGCTCTATGAAGAAGTTCAAGACAAAGTCAAGGGGCTTGTGTTTTGTTGTTTATTACTTTTGAGCTCAGCAGTCACATTCCTGTTGGACAGCCACCCAAGGAGCTGGCTTTCCCCACAGCCCTGGGGTGTGACCCCCAACACAGCCTGCAGCTCATGTCTGCTCTTTTTAGACGCCTTTTTTTTAACAGAAGTTCCTAATTTTACGAGTGCTGTGTGCTTGGCAGGACAGCAGTGAGAGGTTTTTGCTGCTGGAAAGTATTACAGAGGTTTTGAGGTATTTCAGGGCAAGTTAATTCATATCTCATTAAAGACAAATGCATTATGTGCCCTGTCTAGACAATGGAGAGATTAGGAGTGCTACTGCATTTCAAATTAAGGTAGTAGTTTCCATAAAACAATATTCCATTCTATGTAATTCTGCCTTTTTTTAAAATACATGTAGACTATAAAATCGCTTTTATGCTGCTTTTTTTTTCCTTACTACTCAGCAGTTTTTGCCATCTGCTGCAGAAATGGAGAGCAGCCCTGCGTGAAACAACTTGCAGAAATTGAAACAAAACCTAGAAGGGGATTTAACTCTTAGAAGGACTCATTGCTGAAAGGTGTCAGTTCCAATGTGAACATGGCACTGCAGCCATGGCTGGAATTGCCTCAGTTGTTGTTGTCTCAGGGGTGCAGCTGGGTGAGCTCTGGCACTGTTTGGGAAGGATCTGTAGCTGTGGTTTGTGGAGGTTAACACTGAGCTTCACCTGAGTTACAGGTTTTTGAAAAGGGATATGTGAGGAATTTTTAATAAACATGTAAAGGGGCTTTTGTTCAGAGAAGCTTTTGGAGCACAGTTGTCCCAAAATACAGGGAGAGATGCTCCCGTGCAGTTACCACTGAAACTCATTTGCTAATTGTCACACCAATTGCTTTAGTGGCTTTGTTTCCTGTGCTGTGTTTCTGCTGGCAGAACTTCCTCACCTCTCCAAAATCACTGATTTTTGCCTCTATACTTCATGGCTTGGGAACCTGAAATGCATAGAGGGTTAGGAATGAACACTTTGGAAGGGCTGTTTTGGCATACCAGCTGTGCAGAATACAATCCTGCCTCTCCCTTCAGCTCCTTCAGAAGTTTGTAGGCACAAACTTTACCTGGATCACAACAAGCCAGCAAAGTGGGCCATGAAGATTACACAAGGAGGGGAAACGGGGTACTCCTGCTTGGATCTCACTGTTCTCATGCCAGATAACCACAGAAAAATTGTGTATTAAGTCATGGCAGTGCCTTCCTCTGATTTCCTGGGTTCTAAGCTAAAGAGCAAAGATGGCAGGACAGAAAGTCTCACTCAAGACAGTCCCTGACAAATATTGAAGATATGAGTAGTGAAGAGAGAGTTTTGTTTAAAGTTATCTTTGAAGGACTTTCTGAGAATGTGGAGGCAGGGTGAGTGTGAGTGGGGAGACGCAATGGATAAATCAAATGCCAGTTGTGAATTTAAAATCAACAAGTCCATTTTGAAGGTTAGACATCATCACAATATTTTTTAGTCTACAATTAGGGTTTTAATTAAGGCTTAAGGGGAAAAAACATCAGAGCAAAATGAGTGTTATTTCAGTGCATACTGTATCACCAGCAAAACAGAGTGCCATAGTGAGGTACAGAAACACTGTATGTGTTATAAATACATACTACATTATTGGCTTTTCACAAATATTAAGATGAATGCTATATCTAGAATGTTGGAATAACTTTGTTGTATGAATATAGTTTTTATTTCTGCTATTAACAAAACTTAGAAATAATAGTAGGATAACTGGTACATAGTTATGCTTGTAATTGAACTGTCTGCTTAACACCCATGAACATATAATGAGGACCCTGCTGCTGACATATTAACTATCAGCACCTGCCATCTGTAAAAAGTATAGACCAAAAACCAAACTAGAGGTAAAAAAAAAAGGACCAAAACTACAGCCAAGAAACATGCATGCTCTAAAAAGGCAGACCCAAAGAAGAGCCATGCAAAGTAGTTCCTGGAATATGTAAACTAGTTTGTATAAAATAAAAATATACATAATAGTCTATGAACATGCAACAGGTTGATATAATGAAAAAAGTATTTCAGGAATATCTCCAAAGATGATAGGTGTGCTCTTAGCTGAGTGCCAAGCACCCAACCCTTTGCTTTATCTCTGTTTATCTCCTATTGTCTTTTTATTACACCTTTTAAATTTTTCCAAAAAGTAAACTGCATTTTTCACAGGGGAATGGGAGCACTCCAACAGGGATGCACTCCAGCAGGATGGGATGGGTGCACTCCAGCAGGGTGGGATGGGTGCACTCCAGCAGCCAGCACAGGCTGCAGACCTGCCTGCAGCACCTGCCAGGCCCAGGGTGTGCTGTGGACTGCAGGCTGGCACATCACCCTGAAAGAAAACTCTTTTCCTTTGTGCCTTTCCATGTGTGTGCAGAGGCCTGAGGGAAAGTGTCAAAGCTTGTCCCACCAGCTGTGACCTGCACAGTCCTGCCCCAGCTGTTCCAGCGTCTGGGAGCTGCCACATTCAGTTATCACCAACATCACTCCTTGGTTTATTTGCAAATAAAATGGACACTAACCATTCTTTGGGAAAGCAATAATCTTTGACATAATCTACCAAAGATAAGAAACATAAAGTTTCTTTCAGCAGCAGTTGTTTCAGCAGGCTTAGGAACCTTTTTCACCTTTTTTTGGGGGGAGGTGATTTTTTTGTGGGGGTTTTTTTTGGTTTTTTTTTTGTTTGTTTTTTTCCCTGTTGGTTTTGGAACAGTCCCTAATGCCCAAATGGCTTCCAGGAGCTGCAGGATATTCAATGCAGAGCACAATATTATAATAAGAGTCCACAGGATTCTGAGTGTGTCCTTACAGTACGTGGCATGGGATTCTCCATCCTGGCCTGAGCTGCTGATGGCTCCCAGTACACCCATTAATAAACAGGCAGTGCTGCTTTCACTCTCTGCTACTCTTCAGCACTTCCAAACAGCTGATTCCTTTGCCACAGCATTAACTGGTGTAACAGCAGAATGGATTTCAGAGAGAATGGATTTCACATCATTATCAGTGTGGCCAATCCTGTCTGTGAGTTACCTGCTCAACTCGTATGCTCTGCTGCACATCAGAAGCACTGCCTCTCCTCAGTTTACCCAGCTGGTCCTGCAATGGCAAAGTATCCTGAGAAATAGTTTAGTTTGCACAATTCCAGGGAAAAAAATGGATTGCTAAGGATCTGTTGCAGCTGATGAAAGTGTTCAGATTTGCTCCTTGTCCAGCAACTATTCTATCTAAAGTTAGCTGAATTAGAAAAGGTTTGTTGCCTGATTAAATAAGGAAAAATAAATAATAAATTTTAAAAATATGGTTACACATCTGCATGTAAGCACTTCTGAGTTCTGCATTAACTGTGAGTATCTGGGTGAGGTAAATTGGTGTGGAGTGTGGCACAGTTTCACAGAGCACATATGAAAGGAAGCCTGAGCCATGCCAGGAAAGAAAACCACAAAAGGATTTTTTTTTTCCCCTTGACTGGAAATCCTCATAAAATTGAATGTCTGAACTGGTAGGACACAATTCAGTAAGAGGAAAAAGTTTTTTGGTGTGGGAGTCATTAATTCAGGAGAAAGCAGCAACTGGAGAATTGCAGCTTTGGTGTTGGGTGGGTTTAGAGCTAGAGAGAGAATTATTCCATGAGCTTAAAAACAATCATGGGAAGACTTCTCCTTTGTGGAAAAGGACATTTGGAAAACCTGACTACAGCGAGACCTGGCTGTTTGCCTGAAAGGGATGGAACAGGAACGAAGCAGTATAGTCTGTTCTGGGTATGCTTTATACAGGGGATTCATAAAAGCAGCTGACAAAGCTACAAACAGAAAGCTGGCCCAGAAGGGTGTAGCTGCTGAAGAGAAGTGGCTGGCTGCTCACTTGGAGCCACAAAACCTCCAACATACTGCACAACAACATTTGGATATTTGGATTTTGATCCACCTGATTATGTAGCAACAGAAAAGGGGGGAAAAAAAAAGAAAGAAAGAAAAGCAGCAAACCACACACATTACTGGGATAACGAAGTTGAAAAATATTCTGGTAATTTATAGCAGCCTAGGCCTGGTGATACTCATTCCTTAAAGCAGCTAAAGGGTTTCTTCTGAATTATAAACACATAACCTGAATGTTGAGTCGTGGACTTGAAAAGAGCCAGGGCCCAGCCTGTGCTTAGCTTCTGTTCTGTGTTGGTGTTCTGGGCAACCAAACTGCTTGAAAACATCCCAGGTGGCCAGGATGGGTAACTCAGACCAGGCAGATTCCTGCAGAGCAGCCTTGCCTCACACAGGGCAAGAACCCCCAAAAGGCTGAATCTGGACAAGATCCCAAGAAAACGAGATGCTCAGTGGGAACTTTCAGTAGAGGTTGCACAGATGATCTGCTCCAGCAGGTGAGATTAGTGTCTGCCAAAGAGCAGTCAAGTGCTTACTTCAGAGAATTCAGGGATTTTTGTGTAATCCCTTTTCCTTTTTTCCTTTTTTTCCTTTCCACCAATGATGATACAAAGCAGTGCTGGAGTACAGGTGACTCAGAACAGTGCTATGATTTGTTCTTCTGTTGACTACATTGGATGAAAAGAAAATACATAAATGACATTTTAGAGAAGAGGGTTAATTCACACAATTTTTGAGAGGTAACCATTAGATGGGAAAACACCTCCTCCCTGTGAAGCAGATGTGAAGGGTGCACAAATACATCACTCCCGCTATCAGTGCTCCCCTCAGGAAGTGAAGCCACCCGTCAATTTGAGGCCAGGGGATTTAGATAAGCCAGGGAGAGGGCACTGGTCTGTTACAGAAGTGTGGTTGTACAAAGAACCCCAGCAAGCTTTTTGTCTTGGCTCCCAAATAAGAACTATAATCAATTAAGAGCTTCTGATATTTCAAGGAGAGGCATGAATTTTGGCCAATCACACTTTTATCCTTTCCTCCAGGAGTGTATCATTGATGAAGACTGTGAAGCAGGGAAGTATTGCCAGTTCTCCACCTTCGAATACAAATGTCAGCTCTGCAAGCCCCAGCACACAGTAAGTCCTGACTGAGGTGGAATTTCTTGTGATCTTGAGAAACTCAGCAAGTTATTGTTGCTAATGTCAGCAAGTCAAAACTGACAGAAAAAAAGCTGCAAAGCTTTCTGAATAAGGGTAAAAAAATTCATCTTAACGTGAAATAATTAAAAATCAAGGTTGATTGAGACACCTTTTCTTTGTAGTTCTCAGCAGAACACTTGTAGGATAAAGAAAGTAAAAACTGGATCCTAGTGCTGTGTATTGTGTTGTAAAGCAAGCTCAGGCTGAAGGAGGTGGGATCAATTCCCTGACATAGAACCTCAACAGTTACAGAGCATTCTTCCCCTTAATTAGCAGCTCTTAGTAGTACCAGTGTAGTCCTACTCCTTGCCTTGTGGGATCCACTGGAAAAGAAATACAGATTTTTTTATGGCTGCCCAGACAGGCAGGAAAAAGCTGCTGAAAGGCTGACCTGCCAGGACTCTAAGATTATTAATCAAACTACCTCAAAAAGGAAACAAAGTGACACACATGGCTTTTATTAGGTTGATTTCTTAGACGTGTTGTTGAAACACTGGGGCAATTGTCATACAAAGCAACCTTTAGCTAGAGATTTGTATTTCTGATTTACAAAGAGATTTTTTTCAGAGAGATTTTTTCGAAGATTCTTGGTTACCAATGAGGTCTGGCTCTTATTACAACTAAAAACCAGATTTTATAAAGACTTTTTTTTGGTTTGCTCTTTGAAAGCAGTTCTTCTGAACAAATTGTGAATTCCTGACTGCATTTGACAATGGAAAAAATCAGTAATGTTCTCTATTGATGAGGTTTCATTTATTAATTTTTTGTTTACCTTGATTGGAGAGGAGAGGGCCCCAGGGAGAGCTTAGAGCAGCATTTCAGGACCTAAAGAAAGTACCTTAAGTACCTAAAGGGCTGCAAGAGAGCTGGAGAGGGACATTTTGCAAGTGCATGTAGTGACAGGATAAGGGGGAATGGCTTTAAATTGAAAGAGAGTGGCGTTAGATGGGATATTGGGAAGGAATTGTTCCCTGGGAACTGGGAAGGAATTGTTCCCTGTGAGGGTGGGCAGGCCCTGTCACAGGGTGCCCCGAGAAGCTGTGGCTGCCCCTGGAGTGTCCAAGGCAGGGTCAGATGGAGGGCTGCTGCTCTGCTGTGGAGGCTCCTGCCTGGCAGTAGTTCCATGTGTGCTCCAGCTGAGAAGTTCGGCAGTGAATTTCTCTCCTTAAGCAGTGGGAATATGACCCATATTTAGGGCACATGTTGCCCTCATCCCGGGGCCCAGCTGTGAGCGTAGCTGTGTGTTTTAACCCTTGCTGGGTGCTGCAGTGCCAGCTCCCTGACCAGCCTTTGCCCTTGGCAGCCCTGCTCACGGGACGTGGAGTGCTGTGGGGAGCAGCTCTGCGTGTGGGGCCAGTGCAGGAGATCCACCTCCAGAGGGGAGAACGGCACCATCTGCGAGAGCCAGCACGACTGCAGCCCCGGGACCTGCTGTGCTTTCCACAAAGGTACACGGCCCTCTCCCTGCCCACTGAGCATGGGGCTCCTTTCAGCACAGGGGGGCTGGAACCCTGGGAGATGAGGATTTTGGGCTTTCTGTGCTGACAGGCACTGATCTTCAAGCGAACACTGCGTTTGACCTGAGGCCGTGCAACAGGCTTCCAAAATTGAGTGACAGCACTGGGGTTGTGGGTGTGTAGGTTGAATAGAAGTGTATAATCACATGGTAGAAAACCTAAAGTTTTAGAATATAATAAAATATATAAAGCAAGATAGAAGTTTTAGGGCAGAGGCCAGTACTTCTTTTTCACCTTCTTCTTCATGGGTTTGTGTGGTTTCTTGTAATTGGGTGAAAAAATCTGCATTGTGGGCCATGGGTGCTTGGTTATTGGGTTAAAAGTAAAAATAATTTAGGTTTCATCTCATTATTGGACAATTAGTGCTTAAAAGACCTTGGAAAGAGCTGGGGACAGAGCCATTTTTCACCTTGTTAGCTACAACTCACAGCTTGTGAGGCTGTACTGTAGATGAGAATTAATAAACATCTGAGTCCGAACACGAACATTGTGTCTCCCAAGCATTTAATCCCAGCTCTGACAGGAAAAGAAGATAAAAACCCCACACAGAGGAAGTGGTTAAATCTCTACAGAACCAGCAGGTTGCTCTCCCTTGGCCTGTGGAATGCACTGGGTTAATTCCATCAGAAAACTTGGATAGAATTAGGAGTGAGAAACAGCCTGACGGCGTGCACACTGGTGAAAGAAAATCCTGTTGCACACTACAGATAAGACCAGCAGCAGAAGCACAAAAATGTGCATTTCTAAAGGGGAGTCTTAGGCATTTAAAAACAGCTGAGCTCTATGTCAAGTTTACACACAATAGAGCAAAAAAGAGAGAATTAAAAATTTTCAGAAGAAATTAATGAGCTGGCTGAAAGTGGTTTCTCCTTCCTCTCAGCAAGCAGCCCATCAGAATCAGACTGCAGACACATTTCATACTCCAGGTTTCACTGGAGTGAGCCTTCCAGGGCATCACGCCATGCAGTGGTGACCAGGCAGCCAAGAGGCACAGAGGAGTGATGTCCCACATTATGCTGTCAGTCCACATGGGAATGTGAAACTTGATTTACAGAAGGGAGCACAGAGGAGAAGGACTGGGGCCTGAAATCATTCCCCAGTCCTGTCTGGTTGGGGTCCAGTTTCTTCTACTGTTCTATACCCACCAGTCCCTCACTGCACTTGTCACAGTTCACCTTATGTCAGTAGTGACAGGACACAATTCCAGCCAGTTCCCTACCCCAGGCACATACTTCCCTGTCTTTTTTCCTTGCTGTGGGCTAGAGCAGTCCTTGTACTGATGGTTGGGCCTGTCCCACTCTCAGCCTGCTGGTAGATCAGGCTGCCAGGGCATTCCAGGAAAACAAAGGAGAAAGCTCCAGCACCATTGAAAAATTTATATATATATATAAAAATCAATAGGTAAGAACATTGGTGAACATCGATAGAATACTCTTACTAGAACATAAAATTGTGCTCTTGATTAATATAAATAAATTTTTATTCTCTGTGGCTGTCTGCTTTAGCAGGGCTTTAGGGTTTTGCAGGTTAGTTCTAACCTCAAGGCCTTTCTCCATCACTAGAGTATTGCGAATGGCTGTCCTAATAAAAATGTGTATTTTAATATAAAACTGTAGTAAACTGTGGAGTATTTGCTGCTCAGTATATAATGTTTTGAAACTGGGAACTGATAGGTCATGTACATTAAAGCACACGTGTCTGTGCAGACACATATAAATGTGTCTTTTCACCAAACCTGGTTTAAAAACTTGGATTTTAATTTCATCGCATATTTTATCCTGCCATATGAGGTGACTGAAGACAAGAGGAGGAAGAGAGGTTTTATAGGAACATCTGGAAGAGCTGAATTCCAGACTAAGAATGGGAGTTACTGACATGAGGAAACCCTAAGGACACAGCTTTCTTAAATAATTTCTTACACAGGCTGAAATTCAGTCCTGTGTAGAAACAAGGGTGCCAAGCCCCAGATGCCATCAGACAGCTTTGCCCACAGCAGAACTGATAAAATAAATTAAATGTCTGAGTTGTAGTTCTTGTAACCTCATTCATTTCTGAGCAATTGCTCTGTATTTGCAGCCTCTGCGAAGAAATAGGAAAAGTAACAGAGTTTAAGATAGAGAATTCTGTCTCTACTCAGATTTCAAACCATTAATGCTGCTCATTGCAAAGGATTGCCTATAATGTTAGTTTTCTTGGGGTTAGAATAGTTTGGTATCTCCAAGGGATGTGTGGGAATTGGGAATTGTGCTGCACTGCCTGGACAGCAGTCTCTGTCAAGCTGAGCTCGCTCATTAAGGATGAACTTCAAATGTCTTACTCCCACCTAGTGGAAAAAACGTGGTTCTGGCTCCCTATCACGTAAGGGGAGGTAAAAAGAGATGGAGCCTGACTTTTTATATCTTGCACACAGAATTAAACACGGGCTCACCCCAGTCCAGCAGACAGCTAAGGACTTCTCCTAAAATGCCTTTCCTTCTGGCCTGCAGAACTTCTGTTCCCTGTGTGCACGCCCTTACCTGAGGAAGGTGAGCCCTGCCATGATCCTTCCAACAGGCTCCTCAACCTGATCAGCTGGGACCTGGAGCCCGATGGAGCCCTGGAGCAGTGCCCCTGCGCCAGTGGCTTGAGCTGCCAGCCTCAGAGGTGAGCACCAAGGCTGCCAAACAGGATCCTTGGGCTTTTTCAGGGGTCTGTTTCCGTGGTAAATAGCTACAGAACTCCTTGCTAGAGGAGGTTTTGACAGCTTTTCTCACCAGTAGCACTGAAACCTTCAGGTTTGTTCCACAAAGGTGTGCCTAGCCGAGTTTGGCAACACATGAATCTGGTGTGAGTTAAGTGTATGAATTAATGAGGCTGGTACTGCTTTTTAATCAGTCAGTGCTACCAGCTGTTGAGAGGCATCATTCCAATGCCATTCTCTGCATACTCCTTGTCCACCAACTCTATGTGAAACTGGGCTTCTGTCAGGTTTTTGTTTGCTTTAGAATGTAAGATATGTTAAAGGAATTATAATACAAACTGTTTGTAGGTTGTGCTTTTAATAGTTCTTTAAAAGGAGTTATTTGCATCAGCAGCAGGTTCATTGGCAGAAAGTGAGATCATTTCAGTTTTATTCAAAGCATTTTTAGAAAACCTACATTTTCTAAATAAATTCTCTAATTTTGCTCCTACACTGCCAGCATCATATGAACTTCCAGCAAGACATCATAGCTGGGACAGAGATGCAGATTATTATTTCTCTCTTCTGTGTCCAACTCCTTCTACATTTTTTCATGCTTGAAAAGGAATTGGGTAACATTTTTTTTCATAAATGTCATCTAAGGAAGCAAGCAGAGCTGATCCCATCCTTTCAGCACCCAAATTTTTGTTAATGTGCCATTAACCTCAGGGGAGGTCTGTCAGCAAATGTCAGGTCTAGTAAGAACAATGTTTCAGATAAGAATACAGAAACACAGAAATTAATTAGGGTGTGAATGTAGGCTGAACTGTCCAGAATTTTCTGTCTGAATTTGAAGATTGAAGTAACATTTTTTTTGTTACCTGTTTTTTGGTGGGCTGCTGCTCTCTTGTTTACCAGGATCAAACATTTTGTGCTGTTAGGACCTCTATATGTGGAAATCACATTTGTAACTCTCCAGCTGTCAAGCATGTGAGAATCAGGTGCTGGTGAAGTCAGCTATGGTAGATCCACTGTGCATTTAATATGTTTTCATGTGGGGAGGGAATGGAGAATTTCACAGACAAGCAAAAGAACAGAAAATTATCTCCTCTATGACCAGATGTGCTTTTTCCCAACAGCCACAGCGCTACATCTGTGTGTCAGCTGTCTGCCAATGAAACCCAGCACACTGAAAAAGAAGATCCCTTAATCATGGATGAGATGCCCTTTCTCAGCCTGATCCCCCAAGACCTCCTCTCTGATTATGAGGAAAGCAGTGTCATTCAGGAAGTGCGCAGGGAATTAGAAAGCCTGGAGGACCAAGCAGGTTTGAAGCCTGAGCCTGACTCATCCCAGGAGCTGGTTTTGGGAGATGAAATCTAAAGTGCCCAAGCACCAGTTTAGTTAGTTATTTCTAGATTTTGTTTGTTTGTTTTAGTGTCTTGCTTGTATGAACCCTGAACACACACTGCTGGATAGAAGTGCAATAAACAAGGTCTTCAGGGAGTATCCTTCTCTGTGCACCAAACCTGCATGTCCCAGCTACTGTGGAATTTTTTCAGTCCCTGGACCAAACCTTCTGCCAAATGGGAATCATAGGAGTGCTCTTCTGGATTTGTACTTTCCCCTTGTATGTTGGAAATAAACTTCTTAGTACTTGTACTCATTAAAAAATACACACAAGCATAAATAGTGACCTTTGAGTACGGATGTTCACAGTTGTTTTATTTCTCTAGGGTAAGAACCAACTACTCTGACATTCTTGCAGTCATAGATTTTAAGGAATTTTTCAAGGGATTTAATTTTTTTTCTTTAGAACTGCTTTGTGCTTTTAATACACTTCATAGGCATAAATCTGTGCATGTTGCAAGATGTGATTATTTTTACCATCCCAAAAGGTCACTGATTTAACAGATCTCTGGCAAGCTAAGAGTAAAATCTGACCCCCAAACTCCCCAGCTGTCTCACCAGTTTGCTACCACTGCTCCTCCACTATTAATGGTTTTCTGGCATACAGATTTCACCATCTGCTGTTGCACGTGGTAGAACAAGATGTGAGCTTCCAGCCAAGTCACTTTTCATGGTGCTTCTTCCCAAAGAATCCCTATTGCTCATGTCTAGTTTGGAACAGCAGAGCACCAATAACAGGAGCAGATGTAAGACTGTGCTAGCAACCTGCACTTTTTTCACCACTTCTGGTGTATGAAGGCTTTTCAATAAATTCCTTGGGTACCAGAATAATTAATAGCCATTATCATTACAAACAGGGAGGATGTTTCATTGTAACTGAGTTTTGGTTTAAGGATTCTACAACCCATTCTCACACAGACACACAGACAGCATCTCTGAGAGTTCACTGAGTCTACCCTCCCTTTTTATCCCTAATAAAATTATTGTGCTTTAGAGACAGCCCCCTCTATACAAGGAGAAGGAACTAAGTGCCACGGCAATTTTCCTGTTTAAAAACATATCCATGAAAGCAGTAACTGTCTGTGAACACTGCCCTCTTAAGGACAGCATTCTCCTTTCAACTTCCTGGTGCTGTCAATCCCCGGATTTAATCTCTACAATTTTGCCTTTCCAAATGTCCAAGTTTGAAGAAAATTCACGATCCATTTGATGGGTAATTTTTTCTTTCTTCCAAAAGCTCTGAGGATGCCTTAGCAGTCTGCATCTATGGCAAATGGTAGTTTAATGGAGTACTCTACCTAGGGGATGGTATTTCCCTCTCTGCTCCCTTTGCCCCCACTTCCAACCTCACATATGTTGGCCAAGAGGTAGCACAGGACAGTCAGAAGAGGAATAATGAGGGAATGCTTCTCAAGCTGCCAGATCCCTCAGCATTTTTAGGTTGCTGTGGGGCCAGCACACGAAGAAGAACTGAAGGTTTTTTTATTGAACACCCCTTTCCCTCAGGAGACGAATTTAGCTGCCAATCATACTTGGAACTTGGGAGGTTTCAGTGGTGAGAAATTCAGTTCTGGAAAAGGAACTCACAGTTGAAGAAAAATTTGGTGTGAATGTAAAGAGGAGCAGCAGCCAGGCTATAAACCAGCTCCTGTAGCACTCTGTACATGGAGGGGGTGTGCACATACACACAAACACACAGCCTTGCAATTCCAGCACTGCCTTGGGGAAGTCTGTATTTCCGTGAAACAATTCCATAATTTTTTCAATAAAAACCACAGCATTTAATGATTAAAATAACACAACAGAATGAACAAATGTTTTATTGGCATGTTCATTGTTGTAAACAGCATCTGGCATGAAAAAGTTTACCAAAATCTTTTGATTGTTATAAATTAGGTGGTATTTCCAAAAACTATGGAGAATTGCTCTCTATTGATCTTTATGGACCAAAGCAAAAAATTGCTGTTCCTAGGCTTTGCAATGAAATCATGTTGACTGCATCAGTCTTTGCACCACAGCCTGAACTACCGAGTTCGTACGTTGAGGTGTTAAGAGGTTGCCCCAATATTTGACTACATATAGCTATGGAATCAGGTCTGGGAAAAATAAACTGACTTTCAGCAGGTGGAGAAGATGCAAACTTGTAATAGTCTTAAAAACAAAATGTACAAAAAGTAGCGGAACAGAACAAAAACTTCATTAACAAGGGGAAGTACAACCCTAAAGTACCCAGCATCGTCAAACATAAAATGAATACAAATTTAAATAGGCAACTATACTTCCAAATGTACACAACGAATGTCGATATGTGTAAAGAAACAGCATGGTAAATAGCTGAACTGCAGTTCTGGTAAATGGATAGGGCAGATTTTATTTACACATCGAACGCAATACACTAGAGCTGCTCATTGGTAACCTATTTAAAACCACTTTACCTTACAACAGCACTTCTGCAAACAAACAATGCCCACAGGCAGCCTCCTGCAGACACCTCTCAGAGCCCCTGTTTTATGGAAGAATATTCTAAAACCTGACACTTGCAGCACTCCCACGCCCGGCCCTTCCCTGCTGCTTTCCTAGAACCAAAGTGTTAACATTTACTCCAGACTCTCTGATGAGGTAATGTGTGTATCAGTGAAACAAACAGAGAAAAGGATTCTTTCATGGCCTTTGCACAGCTTTTATTATTAAGCTATGAGTATCCTGTTGGAGGCTAGTTTCACTAGCTACTATGTGCACACTGTCCTCAACAACTTCCACTCGTTTCCCTCCCCGCCCACTTTTGAGTTCTAATCTTTTATTTGCACATCCCTTTTAGCTTTACAGTACATTTGACTATAGTGCACAACATGATTCCAAGTCCCACAGTGCCCAGCGGGGCCCTGCCTGCGGCCGGCACGCCCGGCTCTGCTGGTGTCAGCGCTTTACACCTAATGAATGTCCTGCCGTAATGGCACTACACAGTAGTAGTGAACCTTTTGATTGGAAACAAAAAAAATTCCCCAGGGAAAATGCTATAGCAAGTATCAGTCTTGAGTCAAATCTTTATTTGGTGCTCCATCCAGATAAATTTTTAGTGCTTTTTCTTTGCGGGGAGAGTAGGTTACCCGGTGTCCAGTTTTCTGGAGTCTGCTGCTTTCTTTTTTCATCAGTTCATTTCTTTGCTCATCTGTTAATTCCATTAATTCTTCAGTTTTATCCCTAAAATGTAAACACGTGTTCAAATTCAGATCGATACAGTAACCACAAGCAGACTTCTGCTTTTTACTTTGCTTGGAACACCTTAGTAAAAACCACAACTAAGCATAATACTCTCAGGGATTGCTTTATTCTGCAGGAACAGGCAAAGTGTCTAAACCTGCTTTTCCAGCAGAAACATTCAGAGTTCTGCCTGACTACAGACCAGGGCAAGGAACAAGCCCATACTCCTCCATCTCTCTTACTCCTGTTCTCTATAGACAACCACAGATGTGCGCTGCTTTTGGTCTCAGTGCCAGCAGCTGGAAGCAGTGTGTCAGCCAGTCCTTACCAGATGTTCTCCCAAGTCATTTTCATCAGGACCAGCACATTATTAACCAGCTGTTTTTCCCCAGCTCACATGCAATTATGCAAAATGCCACAACAAGGTGTCCATCAGGTTGCCCCACTCATCAAGTTTAGGAGAAATGACAATATTCAAGCTCTCAGTCCTCAATGCCTGCCCTGAGCTACTGCCACCAGCTGACCAACATTTTTTCACACTAACTGAATTTTTAGCATAACAGGCTTTTTAGAAAGAATTCATACTAATTTCTCAAAGGAATAAACTCAGACAATAAAATCCTTGCTCTCCAAAACCTACAGCAAGACTCTCACTAACTCCACGTGGGATATGGTTCTATTTTAAGAAATTGAATTCAGATACACACTCAAGCATAGCAACTAGATTTAATTTCAGTGGTTTGGGAGGGAGGATTCAGTAAAAAGGTGCAGTGCTCATTTTCTTAAACTTAATTAATATTCAGGCTTTTAGGAAGCTGAGGAGCACAAATATTTTAGCTGAATGTTTTAAACCTTTTCTTTAAGGTAACAAAGAGTACTTTATGTTCCTGTCCATTACGTCACCCCACAAATGTTAACCACAGCTTTTTTTGTGCGTGTGTGGTTTATTATACTGTAATGAAATACATACCTATAAAATATTACTGCACCATCATCACAAATGTACAGGGGCCAGACATTCAATGTAGATACTTTCGGATTCCAGTCCAAGTCTTGATGAATCTCTAGTATGGAAATGTCACATGGAAAGGTTCCTCTACCCTGAAAAAATCAATTACTGAGTGAATACGATAAAACTCATCATCACACATCTGTGCCATTAAGAAGTAAAAATACACCAATTCTTTCTTACCTTTGCAAATTCGATGTTTTCTAAGGGTATTCCACTTATTTCACTTAGCTGTGAAGAGAAATGGTGGATTTAATATTACTCCAAAGCAACAATTACACAGTGTCTACATAAAGTCAATAGCTGCCAAATCTAGAAGTCGAATTATGTGCAAGTCCTCCAATGTACAAAATTACAGTGACAAGAACATACTCTTAACATTTCTGAAGTTACCAGTGTGTGTCACAAGTGACGCTTGCTGTGACAGCATTTCATCACACTTCTCTTAATACTGAAGGGGAGACAAAAAAAAGTCACAGAAATAATTAATTAATAACATTCAAGTTCCAAGACCCAAAGAGCCTCATGTTAAATCCTGTGTGACATGGAAGGCGTTATCCAGTCAGCCTGGGAGAGGACACAGCTGGAAAATATGCATGACTAAGACCCACCTCCACACACCTGCACTTCCTACCAGAACTCAAAAAAATAAAATTGCTTCTTGCACATCAATTCTTAAGGCAAGAAAACAAGGGCAGCCAACCCTTTCTTCAGGTACAAGTGAGGAGGAATTCTGCATGCAAGAACCTGTAGTCGTAACTTCATTTCTACCTGAGGAATGCAAGAAAGCAGCCCACAGATTAACCTGTGCAAAACACAAACCCAGCCCTGAACCAACACCCCTAATTTATCAATTCTCAGGGTCACTGACACCAGCATTTTTACTGGCCTCAATCTCCAAGGTGGCATCTTAACAACTGGGTATTGGCACATATAAATAAACACTTGTCCAAGAGTGGACCCTGTGATACACTGGATTAACAAAACAGCCTCAAAAGGAGAGACTCCTACTCCAGATTTCTGCTGGGATGACACAGCTCTGCTTTCCAACTTCTTTCCAACCAAAATACAGTTTAACCTACTTGATACAGCAACACCACCCCTCAGCAACAGCTCTCAAATTCAAATATGAGGAGGCTGAAAGGCTGGGTTTTTGGAATAACAAAACATTAGCTTAAAAAACACCAACAGGCAGTAAGTTAGCTTTTCTCTCATGTGTGTTTTTTGAGGATAAGGGACACAGGTAGTATTAAGCTGCTTAAATTTCAAAATGTGACTTTTTCTTCGCATGTATTCCCAGATCATTATGTGAAACTAAGAAGTAAAGCTGATTTGGTAATGAGATGGGATAGGTTATCAGTTCCTGGAGAAAAAAAATCACCATGCAACCAGATTTTTGGAGTTACAACATCCTTGTGCTTCCCACCAGAGAACATCAATAAGGCTCTTGGTCATCCCAAGAAACTTGCATCATGTTACACACTTTACCTTCTCTTTTAATTCTTCGACACTGCTGCTTTCTAGTACTACTTCCTGGAAAGAATCTAATTTCATCTCTGATGGCCTCCATCGTCTTGATAAAACTGCAAGTTGTGACATGGATTTCATCTTCTCTACTCCTAGCAAAGAAAGAAATTTTTTGCATTAACATCTCAAAATACCCTATTTTAAATTAGGGTTTGTCCGCAGCTTAAAGATACTCTAATATGGAAGACTGCCCTAGATATGCACGAATTAAGTAACCCAGTGTGCTGCAAGCAGTTCACTTGTAAAAAAGGGGAAAAGGAAAGGACTGTGATTTAGCTGAAGTATTCTGTTATCACCTCCTTTAAAGGAATTTTTTATGGGCAGAATCTCCTTGAGGCCTACTTTTATTACCCTTAAATTATGTTTTTGAATTCAGAATCAAGACTTTAAGTGTATATGCAAAGGAATGCTTAAGAAATGGCATAATTTAAATGATACTTAAGCAGAATTTCAGAAACATTCTGTTAATATTTGGTTCCAAAATTGTCTTGATGAACAAAAGTTTCTGTTCCAAATTCCTTCATGACTGAAGTGTTTTTTCCAATCCTGTCTGAAAACTACTAAATGACTGAACTGCTGTGCTGGCTTAAAATTATACCAATGTATTATGTATCTGCATGCACACATTTTCAGCAACACCAATACTAAAAAATAAATGCAAAAATGAATCATTACCATCAAGTATTTCTAAGAAGACCTCCCAGTTGCTGGAAATATTGATATCCTCTTCATAGATATGATAATCCAGAAACACAGTGCCTGGATTCTTCCAGGTTTTCTTCCGTAGGCGAAACCTATAAACACATCACAAAAAACCCCCAGTGAGCTTCCATCTGCTCATGAACACTTAGCACTGCCAGAGATCAAAACTGAGTGTTTTCTGACAAAACTGAAATACTACAACTCATTGATTCAAGGTTTGGTGAAGTTTAACAGGAACAAGTTTAATGCTCTGAAACAGTCCTGACAGTAGGGTGTCACTGCTGGCTTAGTGCTGAATCATTCATAAACACAGGGAAAATAAGTCTGTATTCCACTTGTTCAGTGCAGGAAATACTTGAGGATTTTAAAGGAAGAAAACCATTTCCTAATTAGGGATTACCCAATTATGGTAAAGGGCACACAGCTCAGATCAGTGCTGCACACACACACGATGATCCTGCACAAGCAGTTTGCTGCAGTGATCTATGCTGGGCTTGCATGCAGAGAGCAGGTGGCTTTTTTAAGAACTGATTTACTTAATGTTCTCCTTTCTGAAGGAAGTCATCATTAGAGAGATCTAAAGCTGCAGACATGTTGCACACAGGCAATTCTGTGTAAATATTATTCCCTACAGAATTCCTTCTTTGTGAGATGAAAGCCAAGAATTGCTGAATTAGTGCTTGTATTCACAAACTGATTCAAAGACCACAGCAATTTATTTCTGCTTCTTTCATTACTTTCTTTCTCCACAAGAGGAAAGAAATCCCCAAGCACATTTTAAAATGGTACTTAATCAGGTTTACCTGTCAATTGTCAAGTCTAGGCCACATTGTTCTCGAAGCTGAGGAAGCAGCTCCTCTTTGGACTGTCGGACAGTCATTCCTTTAGCAAAAACTGCATCTAGAAGAAACTTGCATGGCTGTGAACATAAATAGAAAGAGACTAAAGACACAGCTCTTTTGAACACAAAACTACCTCTGTTTATGCTTTGTGACCAATCCCATCCACCTGGCAAAAAAACCAGTAGAAGGTTTCTCATTAACAAGGCAGGCAGTGAATTCATTAAAATGGGGGGTAACCTAATTTGTGTAGCAGCAGCCCTTTGGCAGGGCACTCCAACCCTCTGACTGCCAGAGCAGAAATACTGCCTGTGCTGTGCTGCTGACTGCTGCCATTACATTCACATTCCACACAATGGCAAAGGAGCTTTCAAATTAAGCCCCATCATCATAAAAATGCCACTTTCTTGGCTTTCCTGGATCAGACACAACTCCATGACTCCATGGAAGTTGCCTTTAAATTTATCTTATTCCCTGCTTTAACAGTTCAGCTTAGTCTCTTATCCACTACTAATACATATTCTGCAGTCTTGTCCAAAAAAAATAAAATTAAAGTGCATACAAAGACTATTTCTAAAGACTGCAATGTATCCAGTCTACAGTCTATAAACCACTTCTGTATTTTTCATGTCCCAGAAGATGTAACAAGCTTAAGAGCTGCTTTACTGCAAGAGAGGCACTTTTGTTTCAGGGTTCCCTTATGCAGAGAGGACCATTATCCAGATAACCCCCTGACAAGCATTATTTGCAGCACATGAATGGGATGAATTAGATCAGTTCAGCATCACTGAAAACCACAGCCACAAGCAAACAGAGTTTCTTCTTTGGAGAGAATGTGAGGTGACTGTCATGCATTTAAGGGAAACAAAGAAACAATTCACTTGTCCTCCATTTATGCTACAGAAATAAAGACACTTGAGAGATAGCATAAATCACATTCCAGTTGTATACAGAACAGAAATCATCTCAAACTCCCTTTCTAAAGCCAAAAAACTTACTGGGAAACGTGAAGAAAAGGAGGAATTTCAATTTTTTCCAAGATTTCAAAGCAAAACCTTGGTCAAGGCACATTTTAATATTTTCATGACTTGGTATTGAAACATTCAATGCCTTACCTCAGGCTCATTTACCAAGAGTTGATAAACTTTAACTCTGTATTCACCCTTCTTAAGGGCTCTTCCAAGTCTAATAGTTATCTAGAATGCAAAAGGAATATCTGTTAGAACTGGTAACAAAACCAGAATTGTATTTTGTAACATGCTACCAAGATCGAAGTAATTATTTCACATGTTGAAAATTAACTTTATCTATATTGTACCAATATACTTTCAATGATTCAAAATAACTTCTAAATAACCTTATTGTCATCAGAAAATGACGAAAGGGTCTCATTCAGGCGCACACTCTCAAACTCTTGATTGCTGGCATAGACTCTAAAGACTTTGAAGTGAGAAGATGGAACTCCAACAAAAGGCTCCAAGTGTTGCTTGAAGGCAGACAGTGTAATTCGTTTGTCAACATGCACCATCAGCCCTAAGCAAAAATAAGGATAAAAATGGTATCAAATATCTTGTTACCAAAAAAAAAAAAAGCACTCTCCATACAATTTCCATATATTCAAGTGTAGCAAAACAGTACTGAAAAGCCTGAATTATGTTTAATGGCTACATTTACATTTTATCTAATGATGTTATCATAACCTTTAAAAGCTTTGCTGTATTTTAAGTGTTTATGGGCAGATATTTCTGGAGGACACAGCAGTTTCAAACCATCCAGGTTTGCATTCAGTAGCGCAGCAAAGCAGTACCTTTCTGTTCAGAAAGAAAACAAACAGAATTCCATGGAGCAATTGCACAGCATGCTCCTACAGCTTTCCCTGCCTCAAGGAAGAGGGAAGTGCCTTGGTGTTGGGACTGGCCAGGCACAGGCCACCCAACCTCTTCTATTTTCCTTCCTGGCTTTCAGCATGAAAAAGGTTAATTCCATGTTCTGGAAGGCCACAGGGTATCACAAGACAAGCTCAAATCCAGATTAAGGGACTTTTTCATGGAATAATGTTGTAATTAAAAAAAAACTGCAGTAACATGAAATTCTGGAAAGTAAAGGGAATAGTTTATCTTTAGAAATTCTGTTAATTAATACATGCAATTTGTACTACACTACAAACAATGTCATGATTATACGTCATGACACTAAAATAAACTATTCAGAATACTGAAGTGAACAAATAAATTATTTGAATTATAATAAAAAGAAATAAAAGCTTTCCCCTCACAATAATCATTTACACAGTTGATTATTAACATCAAAATTACTGCAAACAATTAATTCCTGAATCCAACTAGACCAACCAAAACAAAACAAGGAATAATGAAAGCAGTTCAGAATTAGCCCCAAAGAAAGATTATTGCCAGCTAAAGGAGTAATTTTATCAAAACTTTAGTAGATTCAAATCTATTTCTCCGTGTGAGTTCTGCTTTATCTATTACTATTACAATCAGTTCCTGGATTGACATGAAAGCCTTTGCCTTTTAAGATATTTATCTTACATCCTGCTATTCTTTAATTATTATTCTGTTAGTTATAAAACATATGCAGGTACAGAGCATTGTTGAAATTATGTATTTTTATGACAACTATATACCACTTAGGCTCTTATACTGAACTTGTTTGGAGACTTTCATGTCAGCCATATGCCTCACTGTACCCACTGTAGTTCAGTTAGTGAATTAAATTGTCAATATTAAGCATATTTGAATTTTCCTTACAGTCAAATGGCTAGGACTTTTCAGGTTTGTTAGTCTAAATGGTAACAGAAATATGCTGCTTTAACCACATTAAATAAGTGCATTCTGTAACAGGTGAATCAGCAGCAGCAGATGCAACTATGATCCTTTCACTGGAAGGCAACTCAGTTTGCTCTCCAGGGAACACTATCAATACATGTAAGTAGATGTTAATTTTCTTAGAAACGAAAGAGCAAGACACTTTTCAAATACCTCATCACTTAATACAAGATCAAAACTAGGCTAGATTTTTGCTGAACAGCACATCCTGTCGGCACTTTAGCTTTAACTAGCTTTAATTTGACATTATAATCAAGTTTTTGAATACTGCCATTAGACTTTTTTAACACAGCATATGAATTAAGTAGTAAAACCCACAGAATTATTTTAAGGCACTTGAAAAAGAATACATACATTTTTGCCCTTCTCCTGAACCCTCCTCTGCAGTGTAGGGTTCTGATTTGAAGTACATATACTGTGCTTCTCCTCTGCTCTTGCCACTTTCATCATATTCACTGTCTGTTCCAGAATCCTCTTCTGCTGTGTCCCAGGTTTCCTTCTTGCCCTGATTGGCTTTTGATCGCCTGCTACTGGTGATGCTGTGAGAATCCAGTCCGTTAGCCAGGGGCAGGGGGGCATTGTCCACGTTGCACAAAGTGTCACTGCTGTGGCTGGAGCTGAGGATGTCACTGTCCACAGAACTCGTGCTCCTGTCGTTATTGACATCTGAGTCCGACCGCTCCTCGGACTGCAGGTTCTCTGGATCAGAAACCTGAATTTGGTTGTCAAGTTCTCTGTTTTCTGCTGATGCTGAAGAGTCTATTTCATTTAAAGGTGACTCGATGTTTTCAAAATCACTGGCTTCTGTGCTTTTGCTGCTGTCTCCATTATCTCCCTCCTGCTGCTGCTGTTGCTGCAGGGACAAGCTTTTAAGTTTTTCAGTGCTTTCTTCCAAAATTGCCTCTACAGATTTCATATTACCTACAGGTCCTTTTACTCTTTCACAAGGCTCATCCAAGTTGCCTGCAGCCCCACTAGACTTCTGATAAAGTGCCCGTCTGAGCTGGGATCCAGGAGCCTGCTCTGGCAATGAAACGTACAGCCTGATGGTGTTGGCGTGGCGATCCAAAAGCTTCCACAGCTGAGAGTCTGTGTACGTCACATGGCGGTCCAAGGACTCTGAGCTCTCAATGAACACCTGAACACAAAGGAAGTGTTGCATCACATAGTGTTATTTTAAATAAATGCAACAGCAAACACGGCGTGGAGCACACATAATGCCATCAAGAAACATCACCTTTTATCAAAATGTTAAAATACGTGCTTAGAAAAAAGAACAAGGAGTCTGCAGCATAATAATGGTTTCACTTTTCCTTGTTTTCCATGTTAAGTTTGGAGTGAAATGTAATCAGACTGACCACCTGCAGTAAACATTCAGAAGTAGATTCACAAATCACTCTGTGTGCACCCTTCACCTGTGCATAGCACTGTGATGGTAACAATGAGCCCCACCACTGCAGCAGACTGTATCTTTATTTTCTAGTACAGTGTCATAAGGAAGTTTTAAGTGTATGCATGTGTAAGCAGTAGTGCAAATTAAATGTCTCTCTTCCCTTTGTCAAAGGGCTCTGTGTTACACTGACACTGATTGTGAAAGGCCTCTAAATAACTGAATAACAACTCAGTGCCATTGTTTTGTTCAGCTGCGAGCCATCAAAGCCTTCCTTAATCTTTCTTCATCAAGAAGATTTAACATTGAGCTTTAACTTCAGAGGCAGAGGATGTGCAAAATGTGCTAAAAGATGTGCTATTTCTACTGTAGGAAAAAAGGGCAAAGCATGCATTTAAAACATTAAAGTTATTTGAGTACTAAGTTATTCCTTTTCTGCATGCATTACAGTATTATTATTGGAAATACTTATTAGAAGCCTTTTTTGAAAAACTAATGTAAATTGTCCAGGGGGAATCTTCATAGTGAAAACTACTGAATTTAAGATAGAAACCCACTAAAAACTTGCTTTCAGTTTTGATATTTGTTTTTTAATAAGTTTAGTACTGAGAGCAGGTACAGTTGTTCAGGTGGTTTAGCAAACACATCCAGCAGGCTCCATAGCAATATATCAATCTTTGCTCCCTAAGAATGCTCGAACTGTAACCATTCATCATAAGGCTTAGCTCAGCACCATCTGAACCAGAGAACAGGCAGATGTTACTCTCCATCCACTCTCTCCTATGTACACTTGGTTTCATACATTGCCTAGGGTATCCATCAGCACCACTGTGCTGGGCTCAGACCCCACGCACTGCAGAGCAAAATACGTGACAGTTACCCATTATCAGTTCCATACACACCACATGCCTTTTACAACACAACAGCTGAACAATTAAAAAGCCAGAGCATGTACCTTGTTGCTTCTAAAAAAGCCTTCAGCTTTCAGTGTTTTGCTGGACACGTTCAGCAGACGCAGGTCATTGTAGCACCGCTCCAACACCACCCGCATGGTTTCAGCGGGCAGGTGCGTGGCCTGGAACAGGACACAGAGATAACACGTGCATCACACATACCTTCAACGCTGAACAAAGTGCTTCATTTCTGGGATTGCTCACAGGGAAAGGAGCACATTTGACTGTCAACTTTGAAACTGCCAAAGAGAATGTGGGGGGAAACCACCCAAACCTGTTCAGTCCCAGTGCCTTTCCTCCACCCTTTAATATGCAAGTGTCAGTTTTCCCAAAAAGTCAGATGCATAAAATGGCCTGGCTTTGCAGACAACTGGAAAATCATTTATGACAATGGTCTTATCTTTAATGTATGAACCAACTGAAAACTAAAAAAACTCTCGAGTAACAGGTTTTGCACAGTATTCACTTAATTATGACTTAACTGAACTCAAATTGCTGGAATCATGGTTTACAACAAATATCATGAAGTTACACCAGCCACTATATTGCTTTACACAGAAATGAGCAAACGCAATCTCTGCCTTCCAATGCAGTGGGAGCAGTAACGTCCCTTGGTTTAAAACCATGTAAAAATCAATTTGCATCTTAGTAACAAGTGGCTGCTGGGATGAAAAGTAGAGATTGTACAAAGAATGTGGACAGCTGTGGATGTTAGGTTTCAAATCCTAAAGCTGGAGAGGAAAGCTGAACTTTGGGTCAGTTGTAGGGTAACAGTTCACTAGCTCTGTCACCAGCTGGACTCTCAGTGAGGTTGGGAAAGATGCTAACTCTGGATGGAAGCAAGAAGCAGCCTGCTGCTTTCAGCAGGATTGAGCAGGTGGACAAACTCAACTGTAGAGTCTAACTGAACCCTGCTGGACAGGACTCACAGCATGATCTGCAAAAGGTGCAGGCTCTCATTTTAGGTATGTAAATTATAATACATTTCACAGTCACAATGAATGAAAACTCTTTAATACAGGTCCTCCAGAACTGTAAATTACCTTTGAAATCAGCTGTTTAAACTCTGAAACTGTTTGATTCAAATAAGCTCGCACACTTATTGGAGGAGCAACAGACTCAGTCTTCAGGTCAACTACATGAACCTTTACCATGACCTCTGCAGGGAGGAGAAAAAAGAAAACAAAGACACGTATACACACAGAGAAAATTCAACAGGCAAAAACCCCACACGTATACTTGTCTGATGTAATAATGATGGGGTTGCATTAAATACAAACAGTAATACAAAAGTAAGAACTTGAAAAGCAGTCCAATTTCAGAATTACATTTTCCAATCAAATTTAATGCTGAGAAAGAAAAAACCTTCCAGTTTGACAAAATTCAGTATACCTTAGACCTGCTTCAACTAGAAGCAAGTCAGCAGCACATCACAGCACATTATGTAATTCTGAATATTGACTGTAAAATTTAGGTTTTCTTCTTTCAACACCTCATACTGAGGCTATTTCACAAGCTCTGTGCTTGTGCCATCACACAGTATAGACAAGCACAAACTAAAGGCATATATGTAATTGCATGTCTTACCACCAGGCTTATAACACTGGAAAACTTGGTCAGGCCTTCTTGTTTCCAACAGTAAGTCAAACATGTAGGTTGACTTGACCCCTCCAAGCAACAATCCCATGGGGGTATCCTCTTCTCCTTCGTACGAGCGCTCCAAGTAGTCATGGAACTCATCATATTTGACAAGGCGACAGCACTCCAAGGGAACAGCCTCCTCTAAATCCATCAGCTGCAACGTGCACACACACAACCCCCCAAACATCAGCAACAGCTCAGGTGTGAGCTTAGTTCTTAACTTGCAAGCTAGAAAGACCTCACTGTGAGCACACCCAGGAATCCCCTGAATTCATAACGGTCAACTTGGGTTTAGAAAACACATCATAGATATTTTATGCACATGCAATATATGTACGTGTTTCCAAATTCAAATAGAAGCCTGCATGAAAATGTACAGAAGAGGCAATTTTGAAAAGTATGTACACAGGCACTTGAAGACAGGCCCCAGAAGTATTTTCAGAGGACTACATTGCCTATCATTTATACCAGGTGGCATCTTAGAGGCCTGAGGAAGTCACATCCACTACTTACTCTCTGTGCATCTCAAGGAGACGTTAGCACATCCCAAATCTGGGAGTGCCTTGCTGGTGCTCTCCCAGCCAAAAACATACATGGCAAGAACCAAAGAGTACAAGTAGGTGGGCAAGAATTGATGTCTTCAGCTCCCACCTGTTTGTGGAAGGCAAAGATCAACAGATGCCTTGGTATTCACTCCTGTTACTGAATTAGCTACCCAGGGAGATTCTCAAGAACTCTGTTATTACATGGCTAACACAAGGTTTTTACTGCAACACAAATAAAAGTGTTCAGAATTCTTTCAATTTGCTGAGGCCATGGTGAGTCTAACAGCAGCTCTCACTGTCTGATTTTAAAATAAGGGTATGCCAGATCGTACTGCCTTTTACAAGGGCAGGCTGCATCACTCCAGCCAGCAATCAGCTGATGGCTACTGGCAGAAAACTTCATCAGTAATGGCAAACTAGAACACCTTAAAAAGAACCCAGAACATAAAAACCACATCATAGAGAACTTGCCCAGAACCAGCCCCCAAAACCAACCCCCCCAAAAAACGCCACAACCAAGCCCTCTCAAACATTCCCCCACAGTATTACAAATTTAAAATCTGAAGACACATAGCAGAAAACACTACAGCAAACAATTTAACTCTCCTGTTATGCATGGCATACCTTGTAAGCTATTTCCACAGCTTCCTTCAGTGTTCTGTCCTTATGAACTTCCAATTTGTTCTCCATCATTATTTGCTTTGTAGGATGCATGCAGAACAATTTAATCTATGAAATACAAAAGGGAGAAAAATGATCATGAAATAATTTTCTAACATCTTTCCATTTAAGTTGAAAGCCCCATATTCAAGCAATTTAATATGAAATACACCTTTAGCTCTGCTTCAGCTGTGGGATAGTTTCCTTTCAGCTGGCTACACAACTGCAGACAGAAAATGTCAAAGGCACACAAGGCATATGTGTGTATCTGACTCTTTCTCCCAGCTAGGGCACAGCTTCTATAACCAGAACATCTTGTAGCCACAGGCAGCGAGCAAACGCTCCAAAGCAAAATGCACAAGTGAACAATGAATGTGAAATTCCTTTTTCACATAGAGAGTCACACATTTTGCAGTGAGAGAACTTCCTCACAAAACAATCATTTCATTCACAGATAGAGCAGCTGACTGCCATGCTTGTAAAGCACTGAGGTCTTATTTTGTTTGTTACTACTGAATCTAGGGCTGGAAAAAATTCTGCTCTTTCTGCCAAGTAACTATTTAGAATTAGTTTAAGAAACATTGTACAAAGTCAAGGATTGCAATATGAAAAGATTTAACACAAGGCACACAAAAAAAATTTAACACAAGTACAAAAAGTACAAAACACAATGTGCAGAATTACACATTTTTTAGAAGTAATTTTGCTGAAAATAATTGATGTCAGATTAACTAGTTTTGTTTTGGTTTTAATACCAATTCAACCCCCCATGCAATACATGAATTTAACAAAAATGTCAGGTGAATACCTCTAACAGATACTTGGCACTACGTACAGGTTTCCAACAGGTGTGTAATTCATTTAAAAGAATTGTTAGTGCAAACATTTGTCACAAAGGAGTCCCTCTATTGTAAAAAAAACACTGTTTACTGTAGAAACATTTCCCACTAGCAATGTATTGTTACTCAGTCCAGCAGAAATTCTAACCTTGCACGTGTTGCGTTCAATTTCACGTTGCCTCTTTTCTTGTTCTTCTAATTCTCTCTCTTTCTGTACCAATTGTTTAATGTGCTCTGGATATTCATGTGCCTCAAGAAATTCTGCCAGTAAAAATAAAGCAATAGTTTAAAAAAATACAGTTTTTCCACAGCAGGCAACCCTTTAGGCATTACAGGTATATTTGAGTTATCTTTCTTGACTTTTCACCCCTTTCTTTTTTCCACACAAATTTCCCACTATACCATGCGCTGTTCTCTTTTTCATTATTCAAATGAAACTGAAGTCAGCCTCTTATTCCTCTTAGTTATGTTATCAGCAACACAAGAAAATGAGAGTAGCAAAAGATTCCAGTACCAGTACTCAAAGCTTTGTGTAGTAAAGAAATACACTAAAGCTGATGGCTGCACTTGATCCTGTTTTTACAATAAATGCAAATACTCTTCTAGAAAGTGAATTAGTTGGCAATAAAAGTCTCCAGATATCATCTATATTGTGATAAAATAAATATTGCACTTCATGCAGATTAGTGTACTTTATGACATTGTTTCATAACAAGAAACAAAACTACAACATGCAACACTTAAGTTTAAAAAAACCCCCCAACTTTTGCAAATACAGCTATCTAACTTACTTGCATTTCTTGTTGGATCTTTCAGTCTGTATATCAGCATGTAAGCATTTGTGGAACTAGGGGAAGAGAAGAGACAGCTGAATTTATCACCCAAGAGACAATATTGGCTTCAGAAGCTGCTCTGGGGTTTCTTTATCTTTCAGTAAGGAGCTATTAAAGGATCCAAGAAGGATTTTCAAAAATAAGTATCACATTATTTTAATGATCTGAAACAGCAGTCAGGGCAGTTCTTACAACTACATGAAGCATCTGCTATTAATTTTAATAGCATGTTAGGCACAAGCACCTTGGCCAATCATTTGATTACACTAAAATGCTACCAGAAAGACAAGTAACATTACAGTATTACTAACCTAGCAAAAGCACTGGAATAATAGCCTCTGCTTCCAGAAGATCCTCCATATGTTTTCTTAATATCTTCCTGAGTTATCTAACAGAAAATCAATGTAAAGATTATTTGAGAAACTTGCATTAATAGAGATGCATTTATTCTCACTAGGAAACATGGCATGACACAACACACTATATTAATAAATCAAATTTTAAAAATATTTCTGCTTATTTTCTCATTTCCAAAAACAATTTCAAAGTGATTTGCTTCTCCATTTTCCAATGAACGCAATTATATGTTTTTGGTTTTTAAAGTAGGAGCTTCTTAGAGAAAAAGATACAGGTTCCAGATTGCACTAGTACCTCTGGATGATAGGTGGAACACCTCCATCAGCTGGACAGGTTTAATAGCACAGCCTGGGCTGTAACAGATCTACAAACACTTCTCTAAGCAAGAAATGTTCTTCACATGTACAGAAGGCAAAATTCTGAACCCAGCCTGCTCTGCACATGAATAAAGGCTTCTTTAGGAACCATCCCACCATCACTGCCAAGGAGAAACACTCCTTTCCCCACCATACAAAAATACATAGATAAATAAGAAAAGAAACTCCAGACCCCAGATATGAATTAAACTGAGTGAAACGTATGTATATGGCAGGACATAAGGATGAGAGGATGAAATCAAGGAAATACTTGAAACACATATAATGAAGCTAGTTTTATGGGCAGCTAAGTGGAAAACCACAAAACAGAAACTTATCAGTCCATTTACGAGTAGAAAACATAACTAAAAATACTGTCTTTACCTTGCTAACATGCTGATCATTAAAGCTGTACCACTGATCATCACTAAAAGATTTTATACAGGCATAATAATGGCCACCAGCAGCACTTCCAGAATGAACCATGACAGAAAAGAGTTCATAAAGTAAAGAACTCTGTGGAGAGAAGAAAAAGGTGTTATACGTACCCAGTGAAGAAAAGCTAAGCAAATGTTAATGTTTAAAACAAGGACACAAACCCAGGTATGTAAATAATTGGATGCAAAGACTGGATTTGTGTAATAGAAATTAATTAATGTAATAGGCTATGAACAAAACCGGAGCTCTGCTATGCTAAACTTTACACAGGAGTTTGTAGCTACAAAGCTTAGGTCTATCTGCTATCACCCTTCTCTACACTTGCTGTCATACACTTTTTTTCATGGATAAATGGATGGAAATACAGGGCACTGCCTTCAGTGCTGCAAAGAAATTAAAAAGTAAAACCGAACCATACTGACTCACAAGTTTACAGGGATATTTTTAGATTCTGTAGAAGAAACACTGTATGTTCTCAACATATCCCACATCCATTATTAAGACATCCAAACCAAAAATCTTGGCTTGACAGCTTGTTTGCCTTGAAAGCAAGTGGTATGAAACAAGTGGCCAAAGCTACTGTCAATACTTGGACATCCCACTTGCATTACAGACACATTAAAATATTCTGGTCTTGCTCCAGTCAAGTGACTGGAATTAATTTTTTCATCATGTCCATCTAAGACTGACAGTATTCATAACATATACCAAAAAACCCTCTCAAATGGTTCAAGATAAATACAAACAGGGCCAGAGGTGGAGATTAACATGGAAGTAAGCCTTTGCAACTGTTACTTTACGAAAGCACCAGCTGAAGCCCAACAGCTTCCTAACAAGGCTGAATGAAAGCTACTGGCCTAATTTCAGGTGAGTTCACTGAACAATATATGAAGTACATATTGTAGACATTACCATAAAGTTCAAGATTTTTGATGAAAACTCAGCCAGGTTTATCAGATCTTTACCAACCTTGATATCCCACAACAGGATGGCTGCTGTCCTGGACTGACTTGCTATTTAATTCCTTTATATTAAGATGACTAAAGGAATATTTAATGTTTAGACCCTTTAATGTACACCACTGATCAAAACTTCCCAATCTTCTCCTACTAATCAGCAAGACGCTTTTGCAGCTGAATCTGGTAGGCCTTTGACAGCTGGCCACAAGTAAAAACACTGCTCACAAGGCAGAACAGTTTGAGGGTCTGATGCCAAAAGAATTTACTGGAAATTCTCAGTCTGATAAGGTGGGAAGACCTTTATTGTCAGGTGACCTCCAAATCAGTTAATTCTTTCCTTTGTTGCAATGTCAATTTTTGAAAATTCAAATGAACTCACACACTCCCAACCTCTCACCTCACCTCCAAAGTCAGAATTAATTATATTTTTATCATTTACATTTGTGGTGGGTTGACCCTGGCCAAGAACAAAGCATCGCTCCAGTCAGTCACTCACTACTTCCCTCAAGCTGGATGGTGAAGAAAACCAGAAGAGCAAAAGTGACAATGACAGTTTGATAAATAAAGGAAACACACAAAAAAATTAATAGTGCAGTGATGCAAAGGTGTAACTCAGCACCTCCCCCAGCAGACTAATGCCCAGCCAGTCTCCCAGCAACAGCAACTTTGTAAAGCCCCCAGGTTTTCCTGCTGAGCACCATGGTGCTCAGCAGGGAATCTGGCATGGAATATCCTGGTGGTGAATCCAGGTCAGCCTTGCCAGCTGTGCCCCTCTTTCCAGCCTCCTGCCCACCCTTCCAACACCCCAGTGTTACCATACCTTTTCACTGCCAGCTTTAGAGATCCTTTCTGCTGCACTATTGCTTTCAAGGCAGATTCCTTCATCAACTCCATCATCATTAGAAAAATCATTGCTCATCTGATCACTGTGACAACTGCCTTCATTTTCAGCTCCACTATCAGTGCAACTTTCAGTCTGAGGAGACTTCTTAAAAATAAGACATACATACTAACATTATACAACATTAAAAGTTACATGAAACAAGAAATAACAGCATCTTGTGAAATGAAATAAATCCACTCTATGAAACAATTAAATTCCTCAAAAAACTCTGCAATTCAGCACCAAGAACAGACTTGTTTCTGTTGGTATCTTCAGTCCACTTCTTCAGTATTCCTGGGCTCTGTGTGCAACTCAAGGGTAAACAGCAGCTTTCAGACTTGGCAAGGTTATATTTGTTACTAGCCTATTCCAAGCACTAGCTATCCCAATTCAGCACCTGGAAGTCTAATACCAAACAACAAACCTGTTGTACCATGGCCCTGTTAATCAGAACTGACTGAAAACATTTTCAATCACAAAGACTTTTTTTGCCATTTCAATTACAGTAAGACTGATTAATATTCTGTTAGCTTAACAGCATGGTTTCACCAACACTGTGAATGCAGCTCACTCAGAACATTCATCTCTTACCTGATCCTCTTGCCTCTGAATAATTGTTTTGATTTTCTGACAGTTGTTAATTTTATATGAGTTCTATTCTCCCAGATCAATCTTCATCATCATTTATGTCCCCTGCCCACTGACACTTTGTAGACCATTGTCTACATGGCATCCTTCCTAAGACAAGGGTTTGCAAAGAGCCAGAAAAGCTTCTCCATATGCACATCCAGGCACTATTTCTCTTATACCAGTGCAAGCCAACAAATGTTTTCGGGAATGAAATTAGAGAAATTACTTTGGTCTTCAAGGCAAAATGCAGAGTAAAAACTCCAT
The DNA here is from genome assembly GCA_013401135.1 of Cettia cetti. Classification (NCBI taxonomy): domain Eukaryota; kingdom Metazoa; phylum Chordata; class Aves; order Passeriformes; family Sylviidae; genus Cettia; species Cettia cetti. The sequence goes on along the minus strand of VZUI01049328.1, from coordinate 18,706 downwards.
GGTGAATGGAACTGCACAACATGAATTTTGGTTAAAGCCCAAAAAGTAGAAAGCCAGAAGATGGATGGGAAAAAAAAAAAAATTTAAAATTTTATTTCTACAGTATACACTACATGATGATTCAGAGGGAAGGAATTCATTACTAATGATTTCTGGACTAACTTCAGTATTCAGAGTTTTGAAACTTTACATCACCTCTTACAACCAACATGATTCAGATGCAAGTTCAGATAAACCTTCCATTCTGGAATTGCAGTATATATGTAGAAGCTCTGAAACTCATGTCTTTAAATCTGTCGAATGACGATGTAAGAAATCTGAAACAGCTTCTTTATGGAAGTAGGAACCCCAACTACAGAGAAACTGTTTTGTTTGCAATATTAAAAAAAAAAATATATATAAGTACACATGGTCATTTAAAATCGTCAAGTTATAGCACTAGCACGGCTAAAGAACATTTTATGTAGATGAATAATGTGGTTACAATGGGTTTGTAAGACTGGAACTTTGATTTTCTTAATGAGAAACTTGAAGGAAGTTAAATGCTTTTCTCTGAAACCAAATACTTTACCTCATCTTCAACATCAATGAAGACACTCATGTCCAACTCCTCTGGAAACGTCATGCGATCATTGAGTTTAATTCTGTGCATTGTGGTGTAATCAAAGTCAAATCTCTTCAGCTGTAATGTCAGCAGGTATGGAAAGTGCAAGAACCGCAGACCCTAAATGAAACAAGGACAAGATTATGCCCCTGTTATCAGGATTGGGTGTTTATTAAAAGTAATTTTTGCAAATCATTTGGCCAGTCTTTACCTTCCTTGCATCACATTTCTTCTTACATCGCTCACAAAAGTACTGATTTGGGCCATCAAGGATCTCAGGCTGAATGAAAGCATGCAGGGCTTCTTCCTAAGAATAAAAACATGTTACCCCATTTTTAAAGAGTGTTTACTATGCAGGTATAAATTTACAAAGAGATTGCAGACATACAAACACTTCATTTAAATCTACCACCAAAATTTGATTGACAAACTTTGGTACAGACACAATATTCAGGTAAACATGACCTGAAATCAACCTTTCTAACCAGCCCAAGGTAAACAGTAAAACCACAATTAACTGCATCTCATTCAGTATTTGATGAATCCCAATTGCCTTTGCTTTCATAGTTACATTTACTCCTGTTACCTTGCACATCACATTTAGTCATGTCTGTGGAGTCATCTGCTGTGAAAATGAGCTTATTTTTAAACCCTGCCTTGTCCTTGTTCTCAGAGAATTTCGAGATGGTTCTTCTGAGTTTCTAAAGGAGTTTTTCTCAAGAAATCCAATCCAATATTTAGAGGGAGAAAGAAGAAGCGGGAGGAAAAAAAAAAGGTAATAAGTTTCTCAATGCTGTGCAGGAAGACAGCCTTAGTCCTGTTCTACCCAGGGTCTTAGGAAACTACATTTGTAGATCCTATTTTTAAATGAAAGCTTGGGAAAGAACAGAGGGAAGAGTATTTGAGTTCTGCTCCCAAAGGAGTGAGAATCCGATTTGGCTGTCTCCTATAAAGACGGAAGTAGTTTCCTAGATAAAACTTATGAGGCAACTAAGCAATAACTGGAATTTTGTCTTCTGACAGCTGCCTAGTTTCAGGTAGTTCAAAAAACCCCAAAAGTTCTGTCACTAAGGCTTACACCCAGGACTTCAATGGTTTCTGCTCTGCTGCTCACTACAGCAAACAATACTAAAAATACAACCAAACTGATCATTATTCCTCTCCCTAACATGATTTGCAGCAATGACACTGCACATTAAGGAGTAAATACTTGAGAACTTGTTCAAACAGAGCTCGCTAAGAATATTGAGACAGGTTCAATGAAGAATTTTGCCCAGAGATTTTCAAAGTTAAAACCCAGTCAGCTTGCAAGCCAATAGGCTCTGGGTTTCTGAACTCAAGTGGAAGCCAGTAGTTCTCTGTTCATCCATGGAGGTGAAAACAAATACAACTTGCAACATTTTTAAAATCATCACCTGTTAATGAAGTGCTGTGGCTTTTCCCCTGAAGTCTGAGTAAGTAAGAAGGGGCTTAGCTGGGTAAAGTAAACTCAGCAGTCGTAACATGGCTGGCAAAGAATTTAAGACTGCTATCTAAATCGTGTTGTTTGGGAAATCTCACTTTGGGAACAAATCAAGGATATGCCAAGTTCTTCACAAAAGCCCCCAGTTCTTCCCTTCTCCCTCCCTTCTTTCCAAGAATGGAGCAACAAGAACAACAGAGCAATTATTTTACAAAAGCTCTGTTGCTGTTCTAGAAGACTTTTAAAAAAGGACTCTATTCCAGGTGACAACTGCTCACAAATGAAAGACCTGCCAAACTCTACAGAACAACTGTACAGTGAAAGCAGTCATCTCAATTTCCCATTTTTTGGGCCAGCCAGAAAGGGCTATGAACAGCCCTAAAATCACAGCTCTTGGGCAGAGGCTCTCCAGACATGTGAAAACCTTTTTAGAGTCTGAACTGAACTGCTGTCTATGTCTTTAATTCCTAATTGCTACAGAGGCTGAGTTGCTTTTACTCCAGGGACACAGATAGCTAATGTTTAGTAACATTATGTACTGAAATGTGAGGACACTCATTCTAAAATGTAAGAAAAAAGACTAAACAAGTTAGAACCTGTTTAAAAAGAAAACAGAAGAAATGCATTGCTGCATTTTGACTATTACTCAGAAGTATTTCAGTGAAAGCAAAAAAGTTAATGGCCAATACAGAAAACATGAATCAGAAAACATCACATAATGACATCATAATCACAGTGACAGAACTCTCTTGTGAGCCAAATGCCAGTTAAGGCAAGAAAAATGTATTGCTAGTGTAAGAAAAAGGTTGCAGCTCATATATCAGCATGAATACAAATGGGAATATATGAAGGATGGGACATAAATGATTGTGTAATGCTTATGGAGACTCATGTGATGTGCAAATTAACAAGGAAACACGCTACAAATTTTTACATAAGGCAAGAAGTGATGATGCTTTAGACCCCTGAGAAGGCAATGAAGCATTATTACATCACTCTTGAGGTTTCACTGCTTACCACACAGAGTGAGCTGTGCTTTGAAAGGCCTCATTGGAGCTCCTGGGACCTCCATTTACAAGCCATGTATTTTTCAACCTAGAATAATGATCATTGCTGTTCCCCTGGCTGACTCTTTTGCCTCCTACACAATCTGTACACCAAGGTTAGTTCTGCTGATGACGAGGTTTCTTAATACAATCCCTATTCTAGTGCAGTTCACTGCTCTCTGCTCTGACGGTTTGCTCAGCAAAGCTGACAAGCTGCACGGCCTATCACAGCACACACCCCTGCCCTGCAGAGCCACCAGAAGCCAATGTTACCTCAGGAGTTACCTCCAAAGTGGCAGCTGTTACCTACCCTTGCACTTAGTGAGCATTTCCAAAACCCCTACACACACACTTCAAAAAAAAGCCTAAGTGATCAAGGTACATATCAGGATGACAAAAGCGATTTAAACTTCTTTCTAGTTCCAAGAATCAAAAGAACAATACAGGCTAAAAGCAATTTTGGGAGATCATCTCATCCTAATCCCTTGCTCAAATCAAGTTCAACTTCAGGCATATTCCTCAGAGCCTTGTCCAGCCAAGTTCTGAGTGCATCCAATTTTTAATATTCTGAGATTTCTACACTTAGCACACTAAAATGCTGTAACAATTTGTCCTAATTATTGTCTGGCTCAAGAGAGGCACTGCAGAGAACCTTCCCTCCATAAAAATGCATTATGATCTAGTCAGTAGTTTGACAGGTGCCATACTGCAAGCATTCCTACGTATGTAAATTTGTAAAACCTCTGAATAAGAGCAGTAGCACCTTTATGAAAACTCACACACCAAGTGGCATTTAGGCAAAACTGCTCTTGAAAAAGCTAGAAACTCACTGCAATCTCAGGTTTTCAGAGCTCATCAGTTTTCCTGTGTTCAATGAGTTCAACGAAAAATACAAGACCTTGTTACTGATCTAACTTTAAAAACAAAGTGGAATTACCATATCATCCATATTCTGCCTTCAACAGTTTGGCAAGGACACCCCAAAGTAAGTTCACATAAAGTTCAAATTAATTTCTGCCTTAAGAAGGACTACCTCCACACATACTTACACTGTCAAAAGAAAAGCTATGGTACAAAAGATCTTGAAAACTAACAACACTTAACAAAACACAAATGTATTTGCTACACCTCCAGAACACTTGGATCATTATTCATTTTCTGGTGCTACAAATCAACTCTCACTGTATTCTAGTAACATAATTTCAGCATCACTGCTAGTTCCTGGTTGCATCTTCCTTTCTCTCTGCTGTTCATCCTGCAAAATTATTTTTTTTACTGCAAAAATTTCATCTTATGCCTAGTGCCATTAAATTCAGGCATCTATACGAAAGACACTAGTACCTACAAAAACCAGAATGTGAATTGTTGCTCCTGTTTACCTTCCTGAAATAAGCCAAAAGTTTTTATGCCTGGACTTCTGATCTCAAGAAAAGCCTGATTCAGGGGTTTTTTGACACCATACCCTTGAACAATGCAGATTACATAAGTACTTGTTCAGAAACCATTTTGAGTTACACACTGACAACATCTCAGTGTCCCAGAGCTGCCCTAGTGAATTAGGGGATAGGGTGGGGAATCAGAAAAACTCCAAATGCAAACCTTAAGACCACACTGAAGAATTTCAGAATTAGTTCATAGTAGGAAATAAAGGATTATCCTTCCCAGTTCATCAACATCCCCATGTATTGAGAATACACATATCAAATAATGCAACATTTCAAGTATCTGCATTTCTTTGGTAGTACACAATGTCAAACAGTGGGATAATGCTCTTTAAATGGCACTCTACAGATTGACCTTACTCAAGGCTCACCCATCCATTCTCTCTTATTGGAAAGTAATGGAAAATCACTTACCTCTAACTAGAGTTCTTTGAAGGTAGTATCCTCCTTAGATCCCCTATCTTGGGTTGTGTCGCCTGCTGCAAGTTCCCTCAGGAGCTGACTAGCAAGGTCTAAAAAGTTTTACAGTCCCTTCCATAAGCCCTATTAGCGCATGTGTGAAGTTTTTGATCTCTCAGACCCTTTTACCTACACCTACTAAAGCACACCATCTATGGATCAATGGAGGATACTACCTTCAGAGAATTCCATTTAGAAACAGGCGATTTTTCCCTTCTCCAAAAGCAAGTATCCTCCATATCTCCCCACTGCTGAAGACTACAGAACTAAAAATTACATCTGCTATTGATGATACATATGCAGGGAGGAGAATCAACTGAATGTAATCAGAGCAGGAATTGAAAAAGCTCAAAAATTGAAGCATCGATACAAGTTGCAACCATGTAAGTTTGCATAACAAAAATCTTAAAACTATTTTCCTCAATGTAGTAAACCCAGTAAATGCTGGCTGAAAGGAAAAATATCAAATACTATTAAAAGTAATCTGATATTTAAGTCCTTATTCATTCAAGTTTTCTGTTTTTACAAATAGACAAGGTCTTTTTTTAGCATTGCAATACAGACTTGTCCACTGAAGAAAAAAATTTTTCCATTTGAGACACACAAACAATGCATTTTTAAATGCAGAATTAAACTACATGCGCTGAATAGTTTTCATTACTTTTAATAGATCATAAAAATCTAATTACTGAATAAAAATTACAACATATAAAATTTGGTTCAAGGAATACTGCTAGAAATTAGAGTTAAAGGGTGAAGAGGGAAGCCATCTGTATAAAATATCAATCTCTATTAAGACAGCTTCAATTAGCTGGATAATTCCAGGAAATTTTAATGCAATTTTTAAAAGAATTCAAAGGGTGTTACTAACTTGAATCCTTTTTCCAAGATCAATGTGCCTCACCTTTTACTACTTCTCAAGATTGGTATTTAAAGTTTCAAAGTATGAAGTACTTTGAAGCTATATTGCAGTTTAAATTAATTCTAACAATTCTTAACAGAATTATTGTTAAGAATTATGGAACTATTAGTGCTTTAAAAATATTGCCAGCACACTAAATGCAGAAGGAAAAACACTTAATATATAATAAGCCAATTACACAAGTGTTTGTTTACAACTAGCTTTACTGAAAGACTTGATTGATTTATTCTTATTCTCTCTCACAACTCCATCCATAGTATACTGTGGAATTTCAGTTTGTAATCTTTTTTTTCAGGGGGGTGGAATAACTCAAACAAAAGAACTTCCACACATTTACTAAGCAATAGTTATGCTCACCAGCATCAGTAAAGCTGGAGCAAAAGAGACCACAAACATTGATATAGAACAGGATTTTTGAATCATCATCAAATTGCTTATTAAAAGGATATGGTATTTAAGAAGTGATCTTTAAAAAGCACAGCAACAACATGGCAATTAAAGTAAAAAAATTATGTCAATGCTCTGTTCTTTCACTAAATCTTTCAATAATGCTATGAAAATTTAGCAGATGTGCCAATAAAAAGACCAACCCAAATAAAACTTTGTGATCTCATAAAAATCTCTTAAGTAAATGCTGAAGATTTTATCAGGAAGAAAATAATTGATTACTGCAGCCCTAAGGCAATAAAGTTGCATTTCCCCTCCCCTTATACATGCACCAGTAGGACTCATTGAAGGGCAAAAGAAAAAAAAACCAAACCAAAACAAAAAATAAATCAAAAAGCCAAAAAAAAGAAAAATTTTCTAGAACTTGCTAGCTGGTTCACTGCACAAAGACGAACACCCCAAGATGGAGTATCTAGGATGATACTTACCAGGGAACCAATTCTACCACTGGGGCATTATGTATTCTATGTGTGTATGGATGCACTATTAGGACCATAATAGTACACACCACGCTAGCAAACGCCTGGCTGGAGCCATAGGGCCGGATGACCAGAGGGATATCCAGGTACGTGTCGATCCTCCAGCCTTCATAGCCACACTCCAGGCACCTCACATAGTCCTTCAGTTTGCCTTGGTACAGCTGGTTTATAAGATCAGCCTGAAACAAACAGATGCAGCGACAGGGGTTTTAATAAAATGACCAATACCATGTTTCTTTAGTTTTACAAGAAAATACGGGGTTTTGTCAATTAAGTCTTAATTGCATGGCTACACATTTAAAATAATTTCCCAGCAGGACATGCATCTCCTGATTTCTTCTTTTCCCTGGCCCAAAACATGTATCATGCAAGCTTCTCAAATCACATTATATAAGCTTCAGCATTCTTTTACAGCCATGCCTAAAGTGACTACAAAAGCACCAAATTGAAGTTCTAAAATGAGCCTGATCTTGCAGACATTGTTAACAGACTGGCCCTGCAGTCCTCTGCTGTGTCTCCAGAGACAATTCACCCATTCTGCCTATCTACCAAAACTGGCCTGCAAGGTGGCCTTTTATCAGAATGTATCCTGTGCCATGAATATCTTCCTAACTTTCTCCTGCACTAAGAAGGGAGAGCTTGAGCTTCAAGAAGCCACAACAAAGCCTAATGAATACTGACAGCAGGGAAGTTACAGTGTGACTTACACAATCACTTTCTTGCTTCAAATAAAGACAGAGTACCCAGAATGCAGAATATTCCACTTTCAAGTGGGGGAGGAAAATAGACGCAACACACTCTTGAAAGTCACTCATCACAGTAGCCTAACTATTGCATTGAACAAGAAAACTACCACAGATCCCCTATGAGCGGGTATTTAAAATTTAGTAAATGATATTTACAATTATTAGAGAACACAACAAGCCCCCACAATACTACACCACTGAAGGAAGACAGTTTTGACAAGCTTACCTGCTCCGTTTGCTTCCATTTCTGCTCCAAAGCATCAAACATGACTCTACAAAGCTCCTGCACATCATGCTGCTGCCACGCTGTTAGAATTTGAAACTATTATTAGTTAAACCAGGAGATGTTATTAGTCCCAAAAGTGACTGTACCCTGAGAATGCCTCCCAAAAAACTAATCATTAGTTTAAATGTGTACCTACATTATTCACTACTGCGCCAGTGTTCAATTCCACAGGCAGCTGCCTCTCAATATAATTCAGAAAAATAAGCAGCTGGCTTTCTCACTATGTTTATGCATAAACAGGAACTGTGTACACCAGCAAGATTATGTGAAAAATACAGAACTGCTAATGTACACTGGTATAAAACAAACTGCTTCTGATTTCTGTCCCACTTCATGCTGATTCTCCAAAACCCAACATCCAACTCCTTATCATCATGTGATAATGGAAAAATCAACAGGTTATGGAGCAAAATTACAGCACACAAGTGTAAAAAAGACACACACAGTGCTTGATTTGAAGTAGACATTAATATGGGTAATTCCACAAAAGCAACATGGGCATTTGACATCTGTGATTCAAAACAGAATCAACTTTCCTATAAAGAATTACTTTCTTACAAACAATATCTATAAGGACAGTTTAATTACAAAAAATTAATGCTTTTTACTTAAACAGCCTAAAACTCACAGATGCCATTTCTTTAACAGACACACCCCACAACAAAGTATCCATGCAAGCTATTTTGTTTCCATTGAAAAAGTCGATTCTATTAATTACTGTTAATTATTCTGGTATTTTCCCCCATGAACAGCAGTTTAGCCCCCAGCAGGCTGCAGCTGAAGCAAACCACAGCAGTTTAACAGCTGCACATTACCTTCACTACTGTCCCATCCAAAACTTCGTGTAACGTCTGTTGTTTCAATTGCCCTTTTTTTGCTGGTCTGCAGTAAAACAAACAGTCTTTGAAGCTGGTAGGGGATACTCCTCTCAGGATCCTCTTCAGATTCCTCAAATTCCCACCTATTTGCAATACAAGAGATTTGACAAATAAAACTGCTTTGAAAACATTACTTGAAAAGGCATTAAATCAACATTTACTACATTTCAGGTCTTCCAGGTCACAGGTTAACTGCAGCTCTGTTTCTTGGGAGGAGCCAAATGCAGTTGCTTTCCATTTCTGCAGTAAATGGTAATGATACTTTTCAAATGTATAAACATAAAAACAAATGAAAAATTTGAAGCCATTCACTGGACAGACATGAACTGCACTTAGCATCAAATTTAACTTTAAGTTTGATGTTTTCAAATTCTTTAAAAAGCTCATCCATGCCACAACCAGTGACTTATATTTTACTGAACAGATGAAGCTTTTGAGCAGACATAATCTAGAAGTCTATCCAGCTTGACTTCCATTATGATTTCCAGTATCCAAACAAGGAAATTTTGACAGGTGAAATTCCAAAGGGTCTCCTACCAATATGAACCAACACAAATTCAAGAAGTTTTTGATTCTATATACTCACTTATACAATGCATTTCTAAATTCAGGAGTCATGAAAAGTGTTTGCAGAAGGCTGTTCAAGTAGCAAGTCATTGCTTGATTTACTAGCCCCACATAACCTAAAAATATGAGAATAATGAGATGGAAATAATGCAAAAAGATGGCAAATCACTTCAAGAGTTAAAACATTTGACAAGAAAACAATTCTGTGACAGTGTTTAAGAACTGCATTCGTCTGTTATTATTTATCATTATTTGCACTATAAATGGAGGGAATGTTATAATTTCTGAGAGCAATAGAGAATAACAGTTTATATAACAGAAATAATTCTCCTGAATGACATGAAGCTGTTTTTTTGATCACAATAAAAAATAATATTTAATGCTGAATACTACACCAATGGGGATGTAAGTGACTATATATACTTTAATAGCAGATATAAATATTTTACAGAATACACTAGAATTTTCTAAGAAACAATTGTGTATCAGCTTACTTATTGCTTGATGTCTGCTAAAAGTATCCCAGTAATAACTGTTAATATAATTTGTATTTGCACTGGTTTTATCACTGTTTTCAAATCAGAAATAAAAAAAACAGCACTCAAGTGCCCACACAACACTTCTATTCTAAACACTTCCTCCCCAAATAACGAATTAAAAAAACTAATTGAACTACTAAAACACTGCTGTCATTTTTACTAGTTGAAAATGAAGTTATTTACTTATATTAATCTAAGCTGTAATTTAAAGATCTTCTCCAAAATATGCAATATTTGCAACAACTTATAATAAGCAAGGAGCATATACTGAAGCATAGTGTAATAAAGAAATTAAAAATGCCTTTTTATACTCTGAAAATTTTTGAAAAAAATAATCTCAGTACCATACTAGTAATGAAAAGGCAGCTAGTCCACACACGGGCATTTTCTGTGAAGAGACTGAGTTGGAACATTTGTACTTTATTTATTACTCTACACTATATGAATCATCTTTTCAGTTTTGTTAAATGAAAAAAAAAGGGAGACAAACTTTCTTATGTGTCAAATAAGGCCTTAAGCAGGTGGGAAGTGGTGCAAGACAAGTGTCAGCTTTGTGGCTGATCAGTAACTTTACTCTGAGGAGTTTCTCTCCTGGCAGCTGTGATCTGCTGTCTCCTCCTGCCCTGCTGAGCAGCCTCTCTGATCCCAGCATTCCCTTCCCCAGGGAGGCCCTGCTGGCTGGGGGATGCAGGAGGAGCCTCTTGGGGAATCCTCCCGGAGGCAGAGAGGGTGCAGCCCCCCAGGAACTCTCAAGCCAAGCAGAGATGTGGCAGGAGCCCCTCCACAACAGGATTCAGTCCTCCTTCAGCTGGGAGTGAACACAGCTTGAGCTGGGCACTCTGCTGATCCAACCCTGACTATGAACTGGGGATGAGCAGCACACAAACACTGCAAAGGAGGACCCTGAGAGAGTCAAAATTACCTGTCCCAAGTAAGGAAAGGATGGAATACAGTTCTTCCATTTCTAAAGTGATGGGAGAATATCGTAAGAAACATGAATAAAAAAATGTAGCAGTGACGTGTGTATTTCTGGGATAAATTGCAATTTATTTTTAAAAAATCCTGAGGTGCTGCTATTTGAAAATGTGCTAAAATAATTACAAATTAGCATTGCCTTTACAAGAGGGAACACGATACCTGTCTCAGATTTGCTCAGGACTGAAGAATAGGAATAGCTTTGACTGACATAGTCATTGGTACATCCAATGGAGCCTTCTCTTGGAAGAGGGCCTACAAATCTCTCTTGTGCACCATCCTCTGTTGTACCTGACTCCTCCTGGGAACACAAACACACCCATCAGTGCACAGGTTACACAACACACTTTTACTGAAGTACCTACAACATTTACTTTTCTCTCATGGCTAAGAAACCAATTTTGCTAGGCATATCACACAATTTTTTCCAAATTGCAGCTATACAATGTAACTTTAGTTCTGCCCTCCAGATTCTCAACACATTGTTCTTAGCACTGGCAGAAGGAAAGGTGCTTTGGAACACTGCACAACCAAATACAGTATTACAATGCACACAACAAGCAAGTTGACAATTTAGCATCTCCTGTGCCTCAAGTTTTCTGCATGAAATACAGAGTAAGACTTTTTCCAGACATATAAATTTCACTCCATTACTCATTCGAAAAAATTCTTAAAATTCTGATCTTGAGCACAAATATTTACATGTGGGGACTTTTTTCCTTTTTCAGGTATTTAAAACCTTTCCACAACAAAGGTTAAGTAAGCCAGCATTACGCTGATACAAGAGCAAAGTAATAAATCTTAATATATCACTAGTCTATCCAATCCTTGATTTGAATATATTGCAGCTGTGTGTATCATGTATTTGAGAAACAGCAAATTTCAAAATATTTGATAAGGCAAACAGTGGCTTCTAGCAACATTGCCAACTCCACTTATATATAAGTATTTGTATTTATTTATTTTTCCATAAAGGTAAATGTGGAAGCAGCTGATTACTGTAGATTCAGGGCTGCCATTTCTGAGAATTCTACCACAAAGGTCTAATATTGCTTTCAAACACCCAGAGGAAAGGGATTGGATATACAATTAAATATGTATTGTTAAGGCTTATCTCTGAACGTGTCAAAGATTAATTAGTTATATAACCTTAGAAAATTCCTTGCAGCAAACATCACATAAGTATTTGACAAGCATGAACAGATTGACAGCACATCATTATTAATGGAACTGGTCCCACTCAGAAGAAATGTGAATATAGATGTAAATATAGTCAAAGTGTTGAGAAGGTTCCCAAAAAAGCTTAGAATAAAATACTCAGCCCAGTTTTATCTCATGTTCTGAACTTCCATAAGCACTACAAAGAACACACACCTCTCTCCCCAACACTTTTGTAGCTGCGTGAAGATTTTACTCACCTGCATTACGTGAGGCTGCTCACCATCCTTGTCTGTCAAATGCAGAAAGTTCTTCTTCCCTGGCTCAAAACCAGCATCAAGAATGGTTTTGTCACTGTTCTGATCTATTGGAGTCTGCTAAAGAAGAGTAAAACAACAGAAAGAGCACATTTTAGAAACAGATCTATATGCAATTAACAGATTCCATCCAATGGAATTGATGTGGTTGCTGACACAGTAAGACCAGATGAAAATAAACAATTAACCAGTAAACAAAACACACATCATCAGTACTGAAATAACTTGGGAACAGTTTAAGAAACATTACAGTCTAATGCAGTTAGTTAATCTTAACAGCTGGTTAATCTATTCAGGAGTCAGACACTAGTCTGTAAGTTTCTTGTAAACATCACATTATCTAGTGTCCTCTTTTAGCATGCAGACACTTTACTTTCAGCAGGCAGAAACATGACCTGAAATAAACTAATGTCTATTTACCAAATCTTAGAAAGCTTTCTAGGTGCGTGTACAGAATAATATTAACTAAATTCAACACCGATTTACAATAAAGCATAGGAGTAATATTAATATTTTAAAAAATATAATATATTCAGATAGGTCTAAGAAACATCAGGACTCACTACACAATATGCTGCCGCTGAGAAGAAAACATTTCTCAAACAAGACCACAGGAAACTGAAACTATTTATCAAGGCTATTATTATTAAACATACAAACTCATAACAAAAACTAATATTGCATCTGAATGATCATATTAATTTTTGTTTAATGATTAAACAGCTGTATCATTAAAGAGCACACTTTGAGACTAAAATTCGGCCAAATCAACAAACACAGTGGCATCAGCCTGCTGTGGTGCACCCACCACAAAACGTTACAGGAATTAAACGAGCAGGGTGCAGCTCAGAAGGAGGTTTTCCATAGTGTGAAGCGCTTGCTGTGCAGAGGAACAGGAGGCACTGCTGCCATACCGTGTCAGTGACAGTGTCTCCATTGCCCCACATCAAATCAAAGGAGCCATTGACGTAGCCCACTTTGGCAGCCACGTCCTCAAAGAGCCGCTTGAGCGGGGTGGAAGCCGGCAGGTTCAGGGTGACACGCTCATTCACCGTCTTGGAATTGGTGGTGTCCTGTATAATGCACAGCACCCTGGGCTCCTCAGCAGCACATTCTGCCTGCAACGACAGCACACAACAATTCAGGAGCAAAAGAAGGAACATTGAGGAGTTTAAATGAAAAATCAAAACAAGACTTCACCAATAAAATGTAGTACACTTTTAAAACCTAAAGTTCCTAAAACTGGACTTTATTTTCAATAAGCATGAGAAAATTAAGAACCTTCCAGTTTTGGAAAATCTGTAAAAACAAGCTCCATTTTGATAGAACAAGAAGGAATTTGTACGGGTGTGGGGACAGAGAAACCGCTCAGGTTCCGCACAGAGTTTCAGCAGCAAGCAGATGAAAGACTGCTTCAAAATCTGGAACAGACTTCCAAGTCATCGCTTGCAGCTCATGTTTTGCTTTGACACAATCAAAAATCCTGCTGAGGCAGAATATACCTTTTGTGACTTTCAGGAATTCGACCCAGAAAAATTGCATGCTTCCAAGCAACCTTGGAAGCTGACCACTAAACAAAAAGTTTCATAATCAAGCCATCAACTTCCTACTAGCTCCACTGTGGTCTGAGTTGCATGATATATTCCTCTGCCTGAACAAAGTAAGAAAATTAGCACTGACAAATGCCTACTGGACAAAGTAAAGAGAGTTTAAATAGAAAGTTCAATGTATCTGAAATTAGAACAATAATGATCTTGAATGAAAGTTGCAAGGGAATAATAATAAAAGTTTCTGGACACAGGTAAGTCAAGAAAAATGGTATTTTTCCAACACTGAAAACCCAGGAAGTCAAAGATCTAAGCACAATCAATTAATTCTCTTCATTATCCAAAACTGTAGAACAAGAAAGAATAACTGATATTTAAATACACATCTCATAGGAAAGGATCAGGTAAGTAAAAGGAATTAGTCCTTCAGGGACTCAGACTTTTCAAGCTGTAACACACAGAAGCATTAGTAATGCATTGTCACAGTGCCCAAATCTCAGTCCATGGCTGAAGGCCACAGCACCCAAAAAGGCAAAAACCACATGCAGTGCTATCATGATTCTCAGTGCATAAGAACAACAAATGGCACTTATGCTCATGCTCAAACTCTCAGCCACATCACAAGCAGCTTCTAGAGAATACAGAATTACAAAGATCTGAACATCTTCAGAATCCCCTGCATTTCTACACAACCAGCCTCAGAACACAGATGAGCACCACCAAAATGGTACAGCCCCTTTTGAGAGCTCTTACATCACCAAACCCATGGAAAAGGAACATGGACACTCCAGCTGATGCTGTGTGCCTTCATTACAGGGGATTGCAAGATCTGCTGGCAGTGTTCACACAAGGAGAGAATAAAATGTTAGCTGACTGCAGCATCTATTCCTATCAGCATCACAAAAAAGTTGTTAGAGGAAGGCGAGTAAACCATCCTTGACCCAACCTGTATGATGTTAGTTTGCTTTTGACTGGGAATTCTTTTATGACTTTGGAGTCCAATTTCTTTAGGTTTATCAAATGAAATATCCTGTGTGGAAGCTTCATTAAATGCATGCTCAAAAAGACTCAAGACACCATTTGCAGCAAATCTGTAACACTTCAAACATTTCATCTTTACAGGAGAATTTTACATTTATGAACTACTTTCCAAGAAGACACACAAAACTATTCCTGAAACATTAACCACACATTAAGAAGAAAACACAATTTGCAAGTCAAAGTAATTTTGACATATTATATCCTCACTTTCATCTACAGTACCCACAGAGACAAACAGGGCTGTACTTAAGCAGACTAAAATTAAATTTCAGCAGTGATTACTTCTCCTGGGCTCTTTCCTTAAAATTTCCCAGCACAGCATCTTTTTTTTGTTTGTTTTATTTTTTTTTCCTTTCCTTTTTTGCTGAAGAAGCAAGTTTTCTCTTCCACTGTGTGGTTAGGAAAGTAAAACTTGTTCAGTGGTCTTTCTTGATTTTTTTTTTTTTTTTTTTTGAGAAGGTGAGCAGCATCTAAGACAAAAAACTTGTAAGATCAACCTATATTTACATGCAGGTCCCTCAGCAGTGGTAAAGACCTGCTCTGGGTGGAGCCCACCCTCCTCTATAGAACAATGAAGGGAGGTTAAAAGTCATTTGCTACTAATTATGCAGGTTCACCTTGGAAAACAGAAGTTAATTTGGATTTAATTATCCCCATACTGATTTTGCATTGATGCTGTAACTTGATGGGCTGCTGTGTAGGATCATGTCATGAGCAGTTCTCCACTGGAGACTCATTCCTTGTGCTACTGCCTTTACATAACCAACACTGACTCTGCTCCTCCCTGCAGGAGCTCCCTCCAAAGCCAACTCCTCCACTCACATTTACCCTGCTACCCTGCATGGTGAAGCAGTTGTGCCTTGCATTAGAGCTGCTACTGAAAATAATTAGGCACACAGTATCTGAGGATGGAAATAACATTAAGGGAACAAATGATAAATGATTACAGAAGATTTGCTGGTTGGGTTGCTGGATGTTGCACATCACACAAATCCTCTCTTCCTTGTTCACAGATGTAACTCTGACAGACTGAACTGGTTTAACTCAGAGTCAGTATAGCAAAGGGTATGAAGCCATCATTCATTCACACTGCCACCACTTCAAGGTGTTAGTAGTAAATAGATAAAGCAAAAATAACCTCAGCCCAACTCTACTTGTGGAGAGCCCAACTCTACTTATGGAGAGCATTCACACACACCAGCCAAACTAGGAGGCGACAATGCAACACCTTGTCTGGGGCTGCTTCACTACAGAAATTGTGTGAAAAGCAAGACTGGGCAGTGATAGATCCCTCAGCGATTCTGACAGGCTGTTATCAAACCTAGTCCACACAGAAATTAATTTTAACCATTACATAATCTGATATATTATGAGAGTAAAACAATTATTTTTTTAAATATAGAGACAGAGAGAGCCAAAGCCTCACACACCAGTGTAAAAGCATATAAACACATACTCAGTTTGAAGTTTGAATTTAATACGTACATCATCTTTGGATTCAAGAACATGCACAGATAATTTAATGTCAATAGCTCATGCTCATGTTAAAATAAACAGAAGCTAGAGCATCATGCTGCTATTATGTTTCTTGGTTATCATTTTATAAAGTTGATTTCATCTGTCTACCTGTGAAAATTTCTTCTTCATTTCAGCAAAGATACTCTGTCTGCAACTCCAAAACACATCCTATAGTATATGAAAACAAAATTAACAAGTCATAATAATTGAAAGTTGTGAATTGACTCTTATTTTATATAAAGTCAGTTTAATAGTATAAAAAAAATCATTACTGAGTTTGGAAACACCATTCACAGAATAACTCAAGAAGGAATAGCCTATTTTAATATTTAAATTATCATAGGAGCAGTGTTACAGATTGTCAGTTAAGCTGTAATACACAGACTACATTTCATAAAGTAAGAAGTGAACGGATAAGAAAATGTAAATAATAATTCAAGATATAAATTCATACTAACACTTTCCTTGATTATCTTTATAATATGCCACAGACACAGGTAAGTGTTTTACCTCAAATGGTTCAAGGGTAGGATTAGCATATAACCCTGTAATTCAGTTTATTATTGTATTCATAAATTATGAAGCTGTCCAGTTTCATATGAAACTCTTCTTTCATGCTTGAATTGTTTCCTGTAGGGAAGTTTTTGAAGTATGCAGCTGAAGGTAGTAAAGAGATGAAGTTACTGACTATTCCTACCACTCTTAAAGAAAGCCTGCCTTGGTATCTCTGATGTATCATCAAAAATTCAACAACAAACATTAACTGCACAAAACTCTTCTCTGACTAAGCATCAAATTAACCAGTTTCTAAATCTCAAGTGGTACAGTCTGTATTTTTCCAGAAAGGAAAAACACAAAGTGAGAATGAAGAAGCTCAAAACATCACTGCTCTTCAAATTCCTTCAACTGCGCCCTCAGTAGAGATTATTAAAACAAAAACCACTGACACGATCTTTACTGACGTGCCCTATTTGCCCCACCAAATGACCTACAAAAATAGCCCAAATTAGGCTACCGCATTCAATTTCTCAGCAGGATGACACATAAGGCAAGATTTTTTTTTTCTTCGTGTACCAAGAACTAAAGATGAAGTTTGGAAGTCTTAATATGACAAGACTGTGACTAGCAGTTTCCTTGACATACCAAGTCTGTAATTTCAGATTTGAGGGATTTCAGATTTAAATCACACAATTTAAATGTTTTGCTGTGTACTGGTATTACCTGCTCTTCACCAAAAGTCATGTACATTTGTTACAATGACCCAAAGCTTAATGGAGTCCCAGAATCACAAATCTGAAACTGCTGATTTGTAATATTATCACTGCTATCAAATACATTGCCCTGTGTCAAAGACTTAATTAAGACTTCCAATTTTCCTCCTAATCAGAGACTCTAAAGAGCCCTGGCTTTAGCCTGAGCTCCTGCTCTCCAGAGACAGGCAAGCCAAGTCTGGTACACACAGAGGCCTGTGTAATTTTTAGTGTGCTATTTGACTTAGTGCACACAGTGGGAGGTGGAAGGGGAGGACAGGCTCCAGGCATCACCTGCACAGAACTATCTACAGATTGCTTCTTTTACAGAAGAACAGATCAAACAATCAGATTTACAAATTATACTGTTTAGATGATGTTCAGAAATTTCAGAAAGAAATGAGAGCTTCTCTGACAAGGCAAATCACAAGTCACAGAATCACAAAACCATTTAGGTTGGAAAAGGCTTCCAATCATTGAGTCCAACCTTCAGTGACCATTACCATGTCAACTAGACCACAGCACCAAGTTCCATGTCCAGTTCTTTCTCAAACACCTGCAGGGATAGGGATTCCATCACCTCCCTCGGCAGCCCATTCCAAAGTCTGATCTGCCTTTCTGTGAAGAAATTCCTCCTGATGTCCAACCTGAACCTCTCCTGATGCAGCTTGAGGCCGTGGCCTCTCATCCTGTCACCGTTTCCTGTGACAAGAGGCTGATCCCTGCCTGGCTCCCCACTCCTGTCAGGCAGTTCAGAGAGTGGTGAGGTCTCCCCTGAGCCTCCTTTTCTCCAGGCTGAACACCCCCAGCTCTCTCAGCCACTCCTCACAGGACTCTCCAGACCCTCCCAGCTCCCTTTCCCTTCTCTGGACTCGCTCCAGCCCCGCCATGTCCTTCCTGAACTGAGGGGCCCAGAACTGGACACAGCAGTCGAGGCGTGGCCTCAGCAGTGCCCAGGACAGGGGCAGGGTCACTGCCCTGCTCCTGCTGGCCACACTCTGGCTGATACAGGCCAGGCTGTCA